>REGO01000056.1:5438428-5452241 GCA_010120015.1 Rhombomys opimus | reverse complement strand
AGCTCTCAGGGAGTGTGGCGATGCCAACTGCCTGGGTCCAATCTGTTGGAAGAACCAAGCACAGTTACGTAAGGAGTTTAGTCATCCATTGTGAGGTCACAAGGGTTCACTATTCAGCGGGAGCTGTTGTGATTGTTAGGTACCGTCTCTGTGAATACAAACAAGAATGCCTTTTGTTCTGATTCCTGGGAGGATCATGGCCGTAGAGAGGTTCACAGACTGGACCTTTTGGCTGCCAGCTGCCGGGGGTTACCAGGTTCAGATCTGAGCCCCAGATGTGGGAAATCACAGGGGTGCTCTCTTTAAGGCTTCTCCTTAGAGTCCTTTTCTGTGGCTCAGGCTGTGCATGACAGTGTGGGAGGCCGCAGGACGCTAGCACTGAGCCACACCCTCCACACAGGCGGCATTCTGAAGTTTCTACTTTCTCCTAGCTGGGGTAGCTGGTCAAGACCAGGACTGCTTCTGTCTTAGGCTGACGGTGGCCTGGGAGCACAGCTCAGATGGGGACACCAGTCTTTCTCTGGTGTCTGCTTTCACCCCCACCACCCCTGTCCATTTCCTTGCTAATTCACCCGGCCCTTCCCTGCCCCCGCTTTGTTTTCACTATTGTTGTTGATGTTATTTTGGTCTGAACAGGACAGACCACAATCCCAAACAAAGAGGCCAAACAGCCACTGCCCCACTTCTGAGACCTCTGTAGGTGTCAGAGGTCTGAGGTCTGGTGGTTGATGGTGAGGCCTGGGCCTCGGCATCAGTTTTCTTGCCTGGCTTTTCCTTTACGCCTGCACATCTTCTGCAACAATTCCTGTGTGAGACGCTCCGGCATCGGGCACATGCAGAGAAGGGGGCGGGTGTTTGGCCCTGGGACCTGGACCTCTCTCAATCTGTGTGGCTTACCTAACTGGTCACACTTCAATCACATGGAAATGTCCCAAGTGAAGTGAAGGCGCTTTGAAGTCTCTGGTTAAAGAGGCTAAATGAAATGTATTTCCATTATACCATGATTAATTTTTCAGAACAAAGCTGAAGGAAGGGCGGGGGAGGCGTGCTGAGTGCGCTCATAAGCACGAGGACTCAGTGGGATCTCCAGAATCTATTCAGAGGCTGGACACAGAGGCTCCAGGCTGTAACCCCAGCACTAGGGGGCAGAGCTCTGGAGGTCAAGGCCAGCCTGGTGGAAACAGCAAGTTCCAGAACATCTGTGGCCACACAAACCTTGTCTCAAAAAACTCATGTGAGGAAACAACTGAAGAAGACGCCCGAAGCCAACCTCTGGCCCCCACCAGCACTGACATGGGTGAGTTCACCTAAAACCCTGTCAAAAGCATGCCCAGCCTACGTTTTCTGTTGGAAGTTTTGAGGAAAGATTTAATTTTTCTCTTGAAACTGACCTCTTCTAGCTAGGGCTACAAAAATGCACACATTTTGTATTTCTAGTGCACACTGCGGGTTCTTCCAAAATCAAATGCTGACATGGCTGAAAACCTGCTTAGCTAGGCAAAGGATTTGGGCCGGGGTTACAGAAACCCTAAGAATATGGAAGTGGCCAGCTAAGTGCCCAGTCGGTTCCAGATAAGAAGCCACCACTCAGCCTCACATTGCAGTCAGCCTTTTCTGAGAACAGCATGAAACAGTTGCCCTGGAAACAGCTATGTGGTGACACTCAACATCATTGCAAGCTCCCAGGCTCCCGCCTGGGGTCCGGAGAGAACTTCCCCAGCATTTGGGGGCACCTGAGGAGAAACATCCTCTGGTTTAACAGCAGATCTTCACAGGGCCGGCATTCTCAACGCCCTAGAAAATGAATGTCCTCCGCTGGTGTCATACAGAAAGAGGGACCCCTGAAGCCGTAACACCATTATTATTTCAGTCAGAAAGTGCCCATCCACCCATCCACCCACTTAGCTATCTCCTTCTCCCCGCCTCCCACCAAAGTCCTTATTTATTAAAATCCTCCATGTGAGCATTTATGTCTTACAAATCCTGCCTTATAACACTTTATTTCAGAAATATTTATTCCTACATTCTTCTAATCTTGCATAAAACACTAAGGGCTTTGATTTTCCAAGGTAGAATTAGTCTTCTGTCTCTGTTGCAGCCACTGAAATTTATACATAGCTATCCACTGTAGAAGTTATATAGTTTTATGGGTACACACATGAATTCCTACTTTGAAATGGTTTAAATATCTTTAGGATCCAAACCAAGTTTGGGGTAGTCAAAACCAAGGTGCCTGTAGCTACAGGGTAAACTGACATAATGGATAAATAATACGCCGTTCTGTCTCTGTAACTTTTACATACAACCTTTTGATGCAGAGATGGAGCCTTAAATTATTCTGTATTCCCCATAATTCCTAACACTGTCCTGGGAACTCAGTCAACATTCCACAAGTGTGCACTGATATATCTGTATTTTAAGAGCACAAGTTTCACAGAACAGGGCTCTTCTGTCCCCAGACAGTCTCAAGGAAAAGTATCCATGTGTCAAGGATGAATGATCGCTGTTGTACTTTCACCAGATATCTTTTAAATTCTCCTCCAGTTCTGATAAGATTACTCTGGAAAAAGAAATTTTAACTAGTGCAAGATTACAGCCTTCAGGGATAACATTAAAGCGGCATTACCATTATTGAAGACCAGCTGCCCATTACATGAAAAAATATAAAGCCTTGGAGGACACAGTCAGAAGCCAGTGAATGAAACAAGGCCTCCAAATTCATTTAAGACCTGGTTTAGACTAGACTGGAGAGCTTAAGATGAAGCTTCAGAGCTAGGAGTGCTGGCTGCTCTTCAGGGTTTGGTTCTCAGCACCCATGTCAGGCAGCTCGCAACTGCCTGCAACCACAGCTCCAGGACATCTGCTCCCTCTTCTGGTCTCCTGGGGGACATGCACATATGTGGCACAGACCCAAACAAACCCATAAATGAAAATGAAAATGAAATATTCTTTAAAAACTGGCTTAGAATAAAAAGAACATTTTCCTATGAAAAGAGATGCAGGTTTTAAGACTCAGGTCAGCTCAGAACACCCAACCCAAGGAAAAAAGCCCAAGTAACCAGACTGCTATAGAACCTACACATTACAGCTGTCTACTTGGAGATACATCACATAACATCTGGACAATGGTAAAGGTAGGCCAGTGTCCTGGCATCCCCTCCAGAGCTTCCTGTCACTGTCCCATTTTACATTCCTAGTAGCTGTGGCTGCTACAGGGTATATGCTCACACACTAAAAGTCAGAGCTGGATCCAGAAATTAGCACACACATGCAAGCCTCACTAAACGCACCCGGCAGGTTGCAGTTACATGTGTATGTGTGTGCAAACAGACCAAGGATATGAGAAGCGGGAAGGAATGCAGGAAGAGCTGGAAGGGGAGAAGAAATTATGTAAATACAGTATTTACAGGGACAGAGCAAGCTACGTCTAGGCAAATATATATGCAATAACAATAAAAACAGAGACCATGGTTTTAAAGAGAAATGGGAGGGAGATATGGAAGAGCCTGGAGGATAAAATGGAGGGGGGAATGAAATTATATTATAATCTCAAAGATCAAAGAAACTGAGCCAGGTGGTGCACGCCTGTAATTCCAGCACTTGGGGAAGCAGAGGCAGGTGGATCTTTGTGAGTTTAAGGACAGCCTGGTCTACAAAGTGTGTCAAGGCTACACAGAGAAACCCTGTCTTGAAAAAATTAAAAAAAAAAGTTTAGAAAATAACAAACTAAAAATAGAAAAGCACTTACGTATGACATTTCAAATAAAACAAATATTAAAATAAAAGGAACAGGCAAACCAGATAAAAGTCTGGTTTCACCGTGACAACTAATTTTCTCTATTTAGCTACAAATGACTAAACCAAAACAGGTTTCTAGTTGTAAGACATATTCACTGAAGACAACACACACTTAAGTCACAGGACATGAAGAATCAAGATGGCACCAGCTGGAAGCTTCATCTCTATTGTTAACCTCTGGCAGAGTAGGAAGAGGCCATGCATACATGAGGGGGTGGAGAACAGTCATCGGCAAGAGATACCTAGCTCCTCGCCCTGCAAGCTGCAGTAATGACTGGCTTTACTGGGGGCAACAGAGGCACAAAAGCTATGGCAGCAAACAACCACTTTCTGACCGGCTCACGTCATATGACAGAACTCATGCCTGGTTCCTTCCACGGCGCTAAGAACCAATGGCTGGGAAGGTCAGAGACCCCAGAGGAGAGCCCGCCATTATTATTCTGAGAAATGAACATCGTTTTAAGCTCCCCATTAGGTTCTTATCTTTATACCCCTACGGGGTATTTTCTATTTTTAGTACATCTCTTAGCCATTGTTATAGATGCCTCTTGCAGTAGACAGTTATTAGCATGGAAACCCACAGTTGTCCAGCATGTACGCAGTAAGTGACTGGGGAGTGTTCAGCCCTAACTAAAGGTAAAATCTACATCAATCCTCCCTCACCACACTCAGGGATCACAGTGGAAGAGGGGTCTGAGAGAGGTAAGGGCCTGGGGTGGTAGATGATTATAGCATAAAAATATCTTCCAGACATGACAGGGCTGTTGTACGCACAAACTCACAGAGGCTGTAACTGTTTGCACAAGACGGGTACAAGATCAACCCAGCGAGATCTTTGCATGGATTGAGGAGCTGACTGGTGGCTGCTGGAGAGGGGAGGTCAGGGATGAGGCGCCTCTCAGGCTACGGCTGCTCAAGTAGCTGGCCCTGCACCCACGCACACACTGGCAGCACCGAGTAGACTCATGGATCAGAAAAATCAAAAAGACCTGAAGTCAGGAGGGACGAGGTGGGAGGACAGGAGGGTCCCTATAGACACGAATGAAGTTCTCAATGAAATAACAACATCTTTGAAGAAACCTTTCACTGTTGTCAAATTCCTGTGACCCCCTGCCCCCCGCCATATTCAGTTCTGTGATCCCACATGGGTGTAACCACTGCTTCAGGCACAAATGAGGCAGGGGTCCGGCCTGCGGGGGACCCGGCTCCTGTAACGTGCTCCTGGCACTGCCCGTCCCGTCCTGTAGTGTGAAGAAGCGATAACACAGCTGCTCTGGGGAATCCATGCAGTCCCAGTTTCCACTCTCCGTCTTAATGCTGAGAAGTCAGGGCCGGAAGCTGAAGTCCAAGGTTTGGGGATCCTCGGGCTGGATGTCCCTGAGGGTCAGTGCCTGCCCTGTCTCTTGTCCTCTTGTGTGTGCCCGGAGGCCTCCTTCCTGCCCCCTGCTCTGCTAGGCACAGCCGCTCTACTGAAGTGTGCTCTGTCCTCAGTGGGCCTCATTTGTCTCAAAGGACTCATGTCTGATGTATTTCAGATGAATAGGTTGTTTTTGTGCTAGAAGCTAGATATTTAAAAAAAAAATCTTTGTGTGTGTGAGGGCGCACAGTTGCCATGGTGTTCACGTTGCAGTCAGAGGGCATCCTCCGGCGTTCTCACGTTCCGCACTGACAGAGCATCTTTTTCCCTGTCCCTAGGGCAGGCTGGGTGGCCTTGAGCTGCCAGGTCCCGCCACTTCCCCACCCCCCATCTGGCTGCGGAAGCACCGGGGCTTCACACACATTCGGCCAGGCTGTGCTTGGGGTCTTCAGGTCCCCACACACACAGCAAGCGCTCTGCCCGCTGAAGGCTCCTGACTCGAGCCCCGGCACTCCTTCCTGAAATGGCCAGCCGAGGAGGCAGGGAGGAGGCGTGAGCCATTGTCATTTTCCTCACGGAAGCCTGTGACAGCTTGAACCTAACCGTCCCCGCCCGCACTGAGGGCTTGGGCCCGGGGCAGCAGTACTCACGGGCACGGGGTTCGGGGGGTACTGGGTTGTTAGGGCTCTGACTTCACCCGTATTCTAACCTAGCAATGGCTTCACAGGCTACTGGAGGCGGGAAACCTGAGTAAGGGCGGTCTGTCAGGGAAAGAGTCAAGAGGGCACCACTGTAATTCACCATTCCCAGGCCCTTTCCCAAGGCTATCTCAGGCCCGCTGTCTGTAGACAGCTAACACGTGCCGTTTGGAACTCTACTTCTTTCTCAGGCTCCTCTCTGTTGTGCAGTTACGTGTGCTTGCTACCGATTTCCGGTCTGAGGGTACAGAGAAGAACCCCACAGAGGAGGCCCGGCTTTATCAACTTCACAGCCTCAGACAGCGGCTATAAACCCTCACCGCTGGATTCCCGTTTCTCCTGAGGGATGATGTCTCTTCAGAGGTGGCAATTCTCCCTCTTGTAAAGCTCAGTGCCAGTAAATTCTCTATTCGTGAAGAACAATCAAAGTGATTACAAGGTCATTTCCAAGTCCACGTTTGGGACGAGGGGTGGAATTTGGAAAGAAGGTGCGATAGAGTCTGTAAGGAGAGCAGAAGACTCCTCTACAGTGAGGGGATAATTCTGAGTGTGTCCATGTGCACACGTCTGTACACACATGCATCTGTGCATGGCTCATGTGTGTGAGGAAACTCAGGGAGGGGTCTGAATGGATGAACACACGTCACCCTCCGTGAGCTGCATCTTCCCTCCCACTGCTGCTCCTTCTGTATTCTCATCCCTCAACCATTCTTTCCACCTTCTCGTAATAAATAAGCATTGCTCATTTGAAACTGAGGGGAAGTTTGTAAAGTTTCTCGAAAAAAATCCTACTAGAATTTCATTAATGCTGCTTTGGATCTATGACATAATTTTGGGGGAATGGTCATGTTCTCAGTGTCACTTCTTTGTTACCTAAAATGTGCAGCATCTTTCTACTTATTCAAATTACCCTCTAAGCCGCCTACTGAATACCTAATGCTTCCTGCGATGGTCGTAGTCAGTTCCTCCTGTGCCTTTCAATGGCATGTTTTTCCTTTTAACCTTTTTGGTTGGTATATATCTTCCTAGCTGGAGGCATTTAAT
The DNA here is from genome assembly GCA_010120015.1 of Rhombomys opimus. Classification (NCBI taxonomy): domain Eukaryota; kingdom Metazoa; phylum Chordata; class Mammalia; order Rodentia; family Muridae; genus Rhombomys; species Rhombomys opimus. Next base: position 5,445,344 of record REGO01000056.1, on the reverse strand, counting down.
TAATTAATTAATTAATTAATGATTAATTAATGACTCAACACATTCATTTATCCTGTTTCTGAGACAGGTTGTTATGTAGCCCAGGCTGGCCCTGAACGGTCTCTGTAGCCAAGGCTGCTCCTGAAATCCTCCTGCTCTTCTCTCAGCTTTCTAAGTGCTGGGACTATGGGCATGCGCAGCCATGACTGTCTCGTATTTATATATTATACGCAGTGAGTTCCTGGCCCCAAGGATGATGTTTGACCTGCCCTTCCCCCACCTCTCCAGGGCTTGACAAGGAACAGGACCCCAAATGTTATTCTTGGTCGGTCTGATATCATGCCGTGCCATGTATCACATCACATATGAATGCTAGACAGTCCAAAAGGACAGGGATTATAAAATGCATGAAAAAAAAATACCAGGGGTGGGTGGAGGGGGGGGCAGGGAGGAGCACCGTCTCGGAGAAGAGGAAGAACAGATCTAATTGGAGAAGACTGGCGCCCTCAGCCGCCACCTTGAGAAATAAATAGACGGTCATCCCTTCCTTCGTTAAAGCAACACCCCCCTTCTTCCTTTTATTTTTCTATCCATCCTTGGTTGGCCTGAAACTCACTATGTAGCCCAGGCTAGCCTTCAGCTTGTACTGTCCTCCTGTCTCTAACCTCCCAATTGCTGGGCTGACAGGCATGCCCCACCACACCCAGCTGATCCAGACCTCCAGAGGTTTGGAAGAATTTATACACTCACGAACAGTAGCAGACACTGATCACGTGACCAGCCTCCTTGGCCTCACACAGAGAAAAGCACAGTGTTCCATCAGCACTCTGTGACTCAAGGAAAGTGATGTATTAAGAACTAGGCAGGAAAATATTATCAGGCCACCTCCAAGGGGAGGTAAAGGGAAAAATCCTCCCTCACTGATCAGCAATGGATGGTGTCAGAGGGTCTAAGAATACACCTGGATTCCTGCCCTTCCCCAGTTTCAGGAGGGTGGGGCGAACGGTAGCTCCCACGTTATTCTTGGTGCCAGGAGCTCACTGCACTTTATGTTGCCATGGCAACAGAACATGGGGAGGCAGAGTCCCAGCAAGTGCATCTGCTTGAAAAAAACGCAAGGACGAAGGGTCCTAAGTCAGAAGGCTCTCTGTAGAGGGCAGAACGGGGCTTGGACCATGCTGCTTTCACGTTCTGCACCACCACTGCAGGTGAGAAGACCCTTCAAAGTTATTTTCACAGCGGAGTGATTTTTATTTAACACTCCCCAAAGGCCCGAATAGAATGGCGACACAGCTGTGGGCACAGTGAGACCAAGTCACTCTCTTTCTTGGGTTTCAGTAGCCCAGGCTGGCCTGATGTAGCCTGGGCTGGCCTCAAGTTTATGGTACTCTACCAGCCTCAGCTCCTAAAGTATGATTCCAGCCAGAGCCACCAGGCCCAACTGAGGTGTGATTTAAACTGTTCGTTGGTGCCTCCACTTTTACCCTGGCATATTAAATTTCACCTTAAACTCAGGCTGAGTGAGAACTTCGGGTGCCTCCCGTAGTAGAGGCAGGATGCAGAGTCTGCCGTGCCTGCCTGGACTCTCTCTGTGAGCTGCCTGGGAGCATCTTCACAGAAAGCCCTTCGCCATGGAGCCACAGAGGAGTAGAGACAAACTGCCCTGTGTACCACAAACTTGAGTGTCTCCAACACGCCCAGCTGTGCAAGGTGACCTGCTGGCCAGTCCGTCCAAGTTTGGGCTTGTGTTAAACTCACCCAAACTCTCTCCGTAAATCGTCTCAAGTCACTGAAACAATTCTCTGTGGCTCCCACCCAACTCTGGAAGCAGGAAGTGTCTTTCCTGTGCAACAGCCCCAGGGCAGGTCCCCAGAGCTTCCAGGCACTTGTACCCCCAATTCCTGTTTCTGGCCCCTGACTGCTCACTCCACATTTGTATCAGGCTGCCAGCAGCCTGTCGTGGCTTTGGTTATAATAAGATAACCTGGAGTTACGGAGCAGAAATCTGAAACAATCTCATTTTTCCAGGAAGCAGTGTGTTGACCTTTCAGGACCTGGTCTCTTTTACGAGTGTGTGGAGGTTTTGAATAGTGCCGTTTATAGCACAAGGTTGGGTGTTTACACTCTGGGTACTTGGGGGTACAGGAATAGGACATGCATACTCTTAGACTCTCTTGGCTTAGGAAGAATTGACACTTGTTTCTTCTATGGATTGGTGTCACGCAAGGAATGCTCTTTACACATGTTTTTCTTGCAACTGAAGTTTTGAAAATAGCTACTTGCTTTGAAATGAGTAAATATTTGTCAGATGAGTAAGACAAGAAACTTCATTCTAACTTCTGCATTTTGGGGGCAAGTAAGAGCCAAACCAACAACCCTTTTATACATAACAGCTTTCCCCCGGAGCTTTCAAAGCTGCCCTGTGTTATTTACGGACAGCGCATTTCAGGAATAAACAGACAGGCAAGCCTGGCGGGGCACAGAGAAAGCCACCTTCACGATCCTAAGGCTGATGGGTCAGCATTTCATCGCCAATCAGTGGCCCAACTACTGTAGTTTTTCCCTACTGTGTTTTCGGACCCAGCGATCAACTTGCTTGGTAACTAAGGTCATTAAAGAATGGCTGCACTTTCCTTTTACCAAGGGAATATCAAGGCATAAAGCATATTTTAGCCACTTTAATATCACTGTGGAGATGGGAAAGGAATGTGGGCTTCACAGAGAGCCCTTTGTATTTCAAAAGCTGTCAGTCACTAAGCCAGAGGATTCCTGCAGCTGCGTCCAAAGAGCAGCTCAAACTCCTTTCTCAAGGAACAGTATGTTCACTGCAGCGTGGCTCCTGGGCGCTTTTAAAAAATTCCTTAATAATTTATAGCAGTTTTCTTCCTGTTCCTTTGATGCAGAAGCTATTATCTTATAGCAGGCCACAGTGAGCCACCCTAAAATATTTCCCTGGCCTTCCCAGGGTCCACAGTGACAGAGGCCCACGACCATCTTGAGGGCAGAGTCGGGAATCCCCAGTAGCCTGCGTGTGGCACAGCGGGAGACACCCTCAGCCAGAAGGCTAACAGCACTGCCGGTGAGGAGTGTGTAGGGAAACAGCTAGAGTCCATGTGTCCTCCCTTACTTCCCAGAAGGAGCCTGTTTTTTCAGGCCAGGATTTGGAAGGATAGAAGCTGGGCTAGCTAGCCCTAAAGCTGAGATGTGAGTATAGGTCGCAACAAACCAGCGTGCAGGCTCCCTTCTCCAGCCCCGTGGTTCTCAGCCTTCCTAACGCTGAGACCCTTCAGTACAGCTCCTCGTGCTGTGATGACCCCAGACATAAAGCCACCTCATTGCTACTCTGCAGCTCTGATTCTGCTACTGCTGTGAATCATAGTGTAAGACTATGATGTGTGAAGAAATACTGGCATAAGCAGAACACAGTCTCATCATTTCCTTTTACCAAGGGAATATCAAGGCATAAAGCATATTTCTTCACACTCCCATTATTTGAGAATTCACTTGATCATCTTCTCTTCAAGTTCCTAACTTCTGGTGACTGAGATGCCAGTATCACGTTGCATGTTCTCATGAGTCAGTGAGGTGCACACCCCCAGGCACCACTGTATGGACATTCAAGATCTTTAGACCCTGGGGCTTGGGGCTGTGCTGAACTTTCTGTTCAGCGCACACACCCGGCGCAGTGCCTGACCATTGCTGCCCTGCAGATGTCTGTCAACTGTCTGTCATCCAGTACGAGTTCAGAGCCCTGCAGACTTGGGAACTTGATGCAATGCTCTCACCTCTCAGAATTGTGGCATTTCAGACTACATTTGCTGTATCTTGACCGCTGGCGTCAGATTCCTTCTCAAGGGCTGCAGTGGTGGAAAAGCTTGAGCAAAAGGTCCAGGCTAGTTAACCTATCTGATGTGTCATTAAAGCAGGGGTGAGTGGTCCCGGGGTGGGTGCTCTGTGGTGGGTGATCCTGGGTGCTCTGTAGTGGGTGGTTCTGGGTGGGTGGTCCTGGGGTGGGTGGTCCGGGGGTACTCCTATAGCTTCCACACCACAGAGATAGGATGGGGTGTGCTGTAGACATGGTTTTAGTGGTGCCACCGTGTGCTTGACACCCACTCCCGACAGTTGAGACACCTCTCCTGGGTGACATCCACTAGAGACACTATTTTCATTTTATCGAGAACAGTTTTCCTACAAGCCCAGGCTGGCCTCATCCTCGTTACACAGCCAAGAACGACCTTGAACTTCTGACCCTTCTGCCTCCACCTCCCAGGGGCTGGCGTGAGAACTGTGCACCCGCACTCCTGGCTCCTGGGGTGTGGCAGATGGAACCCAGGGCTTTATGAATGCTGGACCAGCATTCTGCCAAAGGAGCCAATCCTCAGGGACGCTATAGAACCCTAGAGGGACAGTCTCTCCACTGCTTCCGGGTCCTCCCTCTTCCCTGCACTCTGTCCAGCCCTGGGATACGGGACTGTTAGCTAGTTCCTGCCCGGTGTCAGGGTCCTGCACAGCCAGGAGACATGATCTTCAGCCAACCCAGGCACCTTCATCCAGTGGCCATTGTTAATCTCTGTCTCCTTCCTTCAGGCTTGTATGACCCCACTTCCTGTCATCTACAGCCACAAAGTTCTCTGTGGGTGTGTCTCCTTCTACACCGAGGGGAAAGGAAGCCACAAAGGCTCATCTTTCAGTGCCCCTTCCAGACAAAGGTTTTGTCGCTCCTTTCTGATAGGGGACGCTCCCACCCAGGGGGATGTCGCTCAGTCAATGAGCAACCTGTCCAGTCAAGAGGGTCCTGCCCTAGTGAGTCAAGGAGGACCCTTCTCCCCAGACCCATTATACCCTTCCCCCAGGAGATCAGTGCTGGGTGGCTAACACGCATCTCAACAGCACATAATATCCTCTGGGTGGTTAACGTACAATTCAAGCATAACATTCTCAAAAACAAACCTCTTCAATTGGTTGTGGTGATGGCACACACCTTTAACCATCCCAGCACTTAGGGAGGCAGAGGCAGGCGGATCTCTGTGGGGTCGAAGCCAACCTGGTCTACAAATTGAGTCCAGGACAGCCAGGACTACACAGAGAAACCTTAAGTCGAGAACCCAAAACCAACCAACCAATCAAACAAACAAAACCCAAACCTCCTCAGCTGCTCAGGGCTGGAAACTCTAGAGACAGCTCCACTGTGTCCTATCTCATATTTGACATTCACTCATCCAGAGACTCCCGGGACACTTCCCTAAACACATCCAGAGCTACTGTTTCCAACCTGGTCGAGGCACCAGATTACTCTCTGGATTACTGTACTGGTTTTCCAAGTAATCAAGTGATAGGTGCTCCCTTCCTTTGCACCTGCACTGTGCATTCCCTCTATCTTCCGTGTGCAAGGGTCTTGTGCTCACAGTTTCCTTCCCTCTCTATTTCCCTCTCTTCCCCTCCCCCTGGTGGGGGCCATATCTAGGCACTGTAAGCTACAGTGCCAGATGCTTGGATTATGAGACATCTATCTCACTGTCGCTCAGCCTGGTCTGGAACTTGCTGCTTGGCCTTGGGCTCCTGAGCCTCTACCTCCTGGGTGTTGAGACTCAGCATGCCATCTCGCCTGGCCCTACTCTGATTTTCCGAAGCTGGAGTGGTCTTGTTAAAGATTCCACCTCATGCTGGGTGTGGTGGCACACACCTTTAATCCTGGCCCCGGGGAGAGAGGCAGGTGGATCTCTGTGAGTTTGAGGCCAGTCTGTCGTACAGATAGGACAGCCAGAGTTATAGAGTAAGGCCCTGTCTCAAAATAACAAAAATAGGTAAATAGATAGATAAATAAATAACACTAAAGATAAAATAAATGCCACCTCATGAAATCCCTCTGCTCAGAATGGCCCAAGCAGATCTGACAGAGCTCCCACGGCCTGGCTGCCGCCGCCTCTCAGCTGCCAGCTTTGCCTTTAGCATGCCGGGGCAGCACTGGCTTGCTTGGGTCACTGTCAGGCTTGCTCGGCTCACCTCACATCCAGACTCGGAAGGCAAACACCTCACATGGCACTGGAATCCCACACAGACAGGACCAGAGCAGTAGCTTGCATGGACAGCTTCAAGCACCGAGCGTGGCCTTGTGGGAGAATCTTGGCAACGGCAGGTAGAGTGCCCACACTGCTTCCTGAGTGCTTCCCTCCCCCTCTTGCCAGGCTTATGTGACAGAAACCCCTTGTAAGCCAGCAGACACACGGAGCACGCTTATACACAAACGTTGCCCCATGTCACAGAAATCCTACACTATGGTTCCTGTCCTGGCAAGTACTACTCTCACAGCTTAAACAAAGCGAACTTTTGTTAGCTTCAGTGGTCACCTATCATAAGCAATGCTGCCACTAACAGAGTTAAAACTCTCCCTGAATTGGTCTCCAGGGGAGCAGGGAGGAGGAAGCGAAGGGCCCAGCCCTCCACATCCCCACACCCTGTTCTAGCTTTCAGCCTGAAGGGTCCTTCCAGCCTTGTGGCCTCTATTTGCCCCTACCTCAACTCCTTGGCCAAAAGCCACACTTCCCAACTTCCTGAGTCCTTCCCCAATCTAAGACCTTCAGTTTTCTCTTTTCTGTTGTCACTCTCGCATTCTAAGTTTTCCAGCAACTCCCTCCCATCCCTGATTTCAATTCTTGTGGTTTTGGCTGCTCACGGTCAATTTTGGTCCTAAAATATTAAATTGAAATTTCTAGAAATAAGTGATTCGTACATTTTAAATTGCACTTTGTGCTGACTAGTGGGTATTAGTCATTTAGTAATTGTCTTGTTTTTCAGGGCGATTGTGGGGTATCTCGGCAGGTGCATTCCCGTAACCTGTATTTTAACAGTGGCCTCCAAGCACCAGGGGTGGTGGTTTGGACACCCTGACATCCCCCAAGGGAAGCCTCAACCCAACAGGGAAAGAAGAAGAGGTTTG
>REGO01000056.1:5318087-5438418 GCA_010120015.1 Rhombomys opimus | reverse complement strand
CCCCCCCCCCCCCGCTTATAATTTACTCACTGCCTGGGCTTGCTTTCTTCCTCTCCCCGTAGCGCTTACGAGACCTCAATACTTAGGTGTGCGCGCTCCTGGAATCACTGCTCTTATTCCACCAAGTGGGTTCTTAGGATCCGGTTCCAGGGGTCAGGCCTGGCGGCATGCGCCTTCATCACCAAGCCATCTTGGCAGCCTGGGGTCAGTTACCTGTTAGTTCTCCTTCCTTCGCTGGCAGTTCTTAGGAGAACAGAGCCCGGCATAGAGGAGTGTGTTCTTCAACGGTTATTTTATTTATGAATAAATAGGGAAGTGTGCTTTGGTTTGCTTTGTAGCCTAGGCTAGCCCGGAACTCATTTTGTTGCTGAGGGTGACCTCGATTCTGCGCTTCCTGGTTACAGTTCCCAGGTGCTGGGGTTATGAGGGTTCACCACCGGGCTAGGTGGTGAAACGTTTTTATTGCTCAAAGGAGGCACAGCATGTGTGGCGTTAGGGATTAGGAACAAGGACTCTGGAGCCGGACTGCTTGGGTGTAAACAGGGCAGTAAGTACCCTCTGTGTACTTACGGCAGCTCCTATTTGCATGTACACCTGCATGCCAGAAGAGAGCATCGGGCCCCATTATATAAATGGTTGTGAGCCACCATGTGGGGGCTGGGAATTGAACCCTGGTCCTCAGTGCTCTTGCCCGTTGAGCCATCTCTCCAGCCCTGGAACTATGATTTCCAAGGGTCCCGATGTTACTCTCTCCTTAGCTGGTGAATTAGGTCAGAGCTGCCAGCTACTGTTACCTATGCCTTCCTTCCCTCCTGTTCTCCACCTGGCCTACGGCTCCCACCTCTCCTCATGGAAATGCTCCTCCTAACATCTTCCCCCACCACCTTCTCCCTGGGTGACTCCACTCCAGGCACTGCACTGACTACCATCCCAAGGACGCCCAGTCTGAGAGTTACCAACCAATGCTGAGCTCTTTCTTGCTTTTGGATTCCTCTCCTCTCCCAGTACCTTCTCTCTCTGCTTCACCCCCGCCCCAGCTAGCCGGAGCACTCTCTATTTTTAACGCAACTAGCACCTTTTTCTCGTCTTCTAGGCTGAGTGCCTCTGCCCTTCCGACCAGTGGTGCCAGCATCACACTGGGTCTTGTCTGCTTCCCAGTCAGCATAGCACCCTCAAGTAGGTAGAGGCATTACCTAGCTCCTTCGAGTGTGGCGCCTGGCAGCCTAGCAGGTAGAAGATGAATCTGACCTGACGTACGGATAGACAGCTTCTATACAGAACCATAGTATACAACGTGATTTACATTTTAACTCAGAGCCAAACACTGAGTACCTCCTGGTATCTTACCAAAAGCTTAACCCTCCCAGAAACACTTTAGGCTCAAGCTTAAGGGGCCAAGAAATGCAAAACGCTGTATTTGACGGTGGAGGTTGGCACGTGAATTCACTCTGTTGCATACTTCAGCCTGAAGGCAGTGAAAGATGAGGAGCCCCTTTTGATGTTAATATCACTTGAGTAAGTGGCTTCTTGGAGTTCTTCAAAGCACAGCACCCATCTTAACAGGATGGCTGAACAAACCAGGGTTTCAGGCTCTCTGCCATGATTGCCAATACCACATATGGCTAGAGAAGACCACTAAATGGTTCTCTGCAACACCCCCACCATGCAGCCAGCTCTCCTGTCTTTTCTCTCCTGCTTGTACTCCCCTACCCCAAACATACAGCTTTGGGGACTGGACCCAGGGTCTCTCTAGGCATTTCCCACCATGAAGACGCACTGTCGGTCCAGAAGAGCCAGCTCTTAGCCGCACTGCGTGGCCGGCCTCCCAGGGCCAGGCTCTTACCTGTAAGGTACATCCGAACACTCCGATCATCAGCATGGCCACCGAGAGGTAATCCGTGAACACGTCCCACCACGGCTTCAGCACCCGGAAGGCGGGCTGCTGCTCGGAGAACTGCCGGAACTCTGTCACCGGAATCATGTTTCTGAGAAAGGAGAGAATGCTGGTGAATGAAACTGCCTTCTGGCAGCACATAGGGCTGTTTTTGTTTGTTTGTTTGTTTGTTTGTTTGTTTTTTTCTTTTTGTTGTTGTTGTTGTTGTTTGGTTTGGTTTTTCTAGACAGGGTTTCTCTGTGTGACAGCTCTGGCTGTCCTGGACTCGATTTGTAAACCAGGTTGGACTGGAACTCACAGAGATCTGCCTGCCTCTGCTGGGATTAAAGGTGTGTGCCACCACGCCAGGCTGTTTTTACTTTACTTTATTTTATTTTTATTTTTTAAAGCATTATTTGAAATGCTTTTGTGAACATGCAGGGTCTTCCGAAACCACAGGTACTGAGCCCATCTTTTGAAATGTCTTTGCTGTTTCTACGTCCCGAGGCCGTGCTGAGGTGTGAGTGCCATTCCTGTATCCATTTGTCACTGCTTTACTGGGGCCTGCTGGTAGAAGGAAAAGCTTTCGGCCACACGGCCATCCCCCTTTAGTAGAGGGGGAATGTGTCTTGTTTCTCCCTGTTTTCTAAGGGCACTTATTTCCATTCCTTTTCATTTCTTACAGGTTGTGTTTCACCGTGAACCTCAAATATACCCCGATGGCCTCTTCTGATAAACCAGTTTGCCCTGGAAACTTGCTCCAGTTTGGGTGAGTGTTCCTAGAGGCCAGGTGTCAGAGCAGGGATAAGCAGGAGGACCTTCAAGAGGTCAGCCCCAGTGGAAGGAAATTAGGTCCCTGGGAGCGTCCCTTGAAGGAAATATGGGGACCCCAGTGCTGGCCTCTCTCTCATGCCCAAGACCCAAAGCAACAGCCAAACACATGGTGGGCTGAAGACTACAAACCGAAAGAAACCTCTGGTCTTTTAAAAGTTGATTAATCGCAGGTGTTTGTTACAGGGACACAAAATGAACACAAAAAAAATAGTATCTCTCTAAGAAGGACAGCTCAGTAGCCACACTCACTGAGTGAGACCTTACACTGCCCCTCCCAAAGCCCAGGGAACTTTGGAAGAAGGCGGGAAGAGCGCTGTGAAGGCTGTTTTCTTGAGAGCACATGGAACCTTCAACCATGAATGCACAGGGCCCTTTGACATTCCACTATGAACCGGGGCGGGGCCTCAGAAGCCCACGCCTGTCTGGGGAGCTACAGGAATCAGTGGCTGCTGGAGGAAGACAGTAAACCAGGGTCCTCTGTGAGCGACAAGAGACGCAGGTACTTGCAGGTACTACACCCAGCTACAACTAATTTTTAAATAATAGTTTGGGCTTTACTGTTGTGTGTTTATTCTTTAATAATGTTGAACGTTTCAGCTCTTATAGCCTGTCTCCTTCACATCTGGGCAGAATCTGATGTGGCTGTTCCAGCTTACTGAAACACAATCCATGCCGACCCCGCCAGGCCGCCACCATCAGCTTCTTCACAATCCATGCCGACCCCGCCAGGCCGCCACCAGCTTCATGAGAGCTCTGCCTGTTATGTTACGCCTGTGTGTCTGTCCTATTGGCTCTCCATCACTGTGATAAAAGGCATGACCAAAGGCAACTGGGGACAAAAGGGTTTCTTCGTGCAGCATGTCCTGATCATAGCCTGAAGACAGCCAAGGCAGAAACTCAAGCAGGGCAGGAGCCTGGAGGCGGAGCCCATGGAGGGTGCTGCTTGCTGGCTCACTCCCCATGGCTTGCTCAGCCTGCTTTTTCCCATGATCCAGGACCACTAGCCCAAGGGTGACACTGACCCCAGTGGGCCCCCTTCCCCACGGATCACCAATCAAGAAAATGCACCACAGACCTGCCCACAGGGAAGCAGCTGAGAGCAGCGTCTAAAGGTACTCTCAGATGACTCGGGCTTAACTCAAGCTGACAGAAACTGACCAGCAGCGTCCCCACCGAAGCCCCCCCAGTCACTGCGATCACGCTAGAGCGCAGGGCTTGCTCACGCCTCCTGGCCCTTTTCTCATCGGTCCACAGCAGGCTCCCTGCCCTCGGCCTGCTGCTGTCACTTGTTCGACACAGCCACAGACAGGCCCTGAGTTTCAGGTTCTGCGTCATAGGGGGTGAGCTCCGTGTGGCAGTCACGGTCGGCAGCCACCGTTCCCGGAGACCAAGCAGCTCTGAGCAAGCGTGGGAGACTGAATGAATTCAGGGGCTCATTCACCCGGGTAGCGCTGCCAGCTTCGGTGGTGGGGCAGCTGGGCTGCAGCCCTCCGTTCCTTCACGGGTTTGCTTGTCTCTCTCACAAACTCCTTTTACCTCTCAAAGAATTGGGCTCATTCACTCAGGCAGCAGACAATTTCAGGAAGGAGAACATGCCACTTTGGACTTAACTCCCATCCTACGGGGGAAATTTCACATGTGGCATCGTGAGCAGTGGGCTCTCAACCTTGTTCTCCCCTTCCTTCATGCTCAAAACACACCGCGAACCCCAAAGTGTTTGTGTGCTCTTAAAAACGTAACCTTAGAAATGAAAAACAATGTTTTAAAACATGCATTCACTTAGAAAAATGAGTAAATATGATATAAGAAATGTGAGTTGCACATTAAAGTTCTCATGAAAAAAAAAAAAACCCTATGAACTCAGAAATGAAAATAAAATCATTATGTGTTAACACACATTATAAAAAAATCAGGTTTTCCAGAACACAAAAAGAGGGCATTATTTTACACTTTTGCAAATCTCATCAATATCCAAACAGTGACGACAGCTGGATTCTCAGGTCTGGTTCTGAAGTCAGTGTTGTGACATGCTGTTTGGGTTAAAGCTCCTGAGACTGAACACAGCCTCACAGGAATATGAGGTGAGAAATGCAAAGACTATGTGGACAGGCTTTCATGTAACTGTGGATATTTATTTTTTAGGCCTTGGCTGGTTAGCTGCAGCATGGACAATAGGGAGGTTGCAATGAACTCCACTATGAAGGCTTCTCTGTACTGCCAGGAGAATCAAAGGCAAAGTGGATCAGCTGATGGATACGGGGCTAGAACAGAGCAGGCAGAAGGTTTAAGCTTGACTAGGGCTGGGCTGCGATCTCTCCAGTATGCTTTGTACCTTCCTCTCCTGGGATTAGACTGTTCACCCAGCTACAAGCCCTCTCACAGCCAGGTGTGGCCAGGGCAGGAGCAGCAGCTGGCCACAGCAGCACTGCAATGCCAGTTAAGGGTTTAGTAGACCTGCCTGCTGCAGGCAGCCAACCAGATCACCAGGCACGATTGCCAGGCAGGCAGCAGCCCAGGCTGCCAGGCTGGTGTAGACAAGAAGCAGGCAGCATTCTTCTCTCGCTTTAGGCCACACTAATCAGCTACAGCTGGCTCCACTGAGTTCATCAATGGTGGAGAAATGCAGACTCCATGGGTGCCCAGGATGACAGAACATGTTGAATGTTTCCATGTTGAATTAAACCTAGCTAAAGTTTTACTTTAGTCTCCTTAGTTACAGATTTCTGGGATTAACCTATGGCTGACTGGCATAAATGGCAGCAGTGTGCCGAGAATTTCATCAAGGTTATCTTTACAACCACACTGCTTTTCAGTGGTGGCCCAGGACCTTGCTTTATTGTTTAGGCCAACCTTATGCAAAAGATTTCATCATGGGGCCAGAGAGATAGCTCAGCAGTGAAGAGCATTGCTTATCTTCCAGAGGGTGGTTCCCAGCACCCACACCATAGCTCCCAACTGTAACTCTAGTTCTAAGGGACCTGATGCCCTCTTCTGGCCTCCACAGGGATGCACACAATAAAAAAATAAGCTGTTATGTGCAGACGGCACAATGCCAGCTTCTGAGTGCTTTACAAGTCTAGAAAGCTGCTTGAGGGACGTGCATGGGTACCCAGAGGAGCAAGGCTGAGGAGTCAGCTCACAAAGAGAACAAGGGCAACATGCAACTGTGAAGTTCTTGGGAACGTTATGGTTGGGGTGGGCACAGATGACTCCCGCCACGGTGACTGGGAAAATCTGTGACGGCCTGTGGCTGTCAGCATTAAAGGGTGGGCAAACGTTTTCTGAGTGGTAGGAAAGGGATTCTCCCTTAAGCCATAGGGTTGTTGGCTGAGGATCCCAGTGCAAGGACTGGATTATTGACCTTGGCGTTGCTGGCCACTGAGGCCCGAGGCGCCCTGGAATGACAGAGGTTACCAATGCTGCTTCTGGCTGCATGGCGCAACTAGACCCTGCTGCTAGACATCAGACGCTTTGGTTGCAAGACTTGCAGAAATCGAGCCGGGACTGAACCCTGCCTTGAGGTTAGCTTTTAGAGCGACAGGGATGTGCTACCGAGGTGGCTCTGGCTGGAAATAATGGCCTGAAGCACTAATGAGCTGGGTGTTTGCGGGTATTGAAAGCTGTCCGGAAGGCACACACGTATGCAAAGGAGCAAGGCTGGGAAGTCACCCCATCACTCAATGCAAGGTAGGAAGTGCCAGCTAGTACAATAGTGGTCTCAAGTGTTATGGATGCAACCAGCTTTGGATGTAATTCTCATTCTAAAGGGGGAAATGTCACAGGTGGTGCTGTGAGCTTTGACCAAAAAGAAACAAAACAAGACAAAACCAAACAAAACGCTATGGTTGGGGTAGTCACAGGCCCCAGCCATTAGAAGAATACGATGTACTGCCTAGGGGGCTTTGCCAACATCTGTGTTTGTGCTCAAGGGTTATTTCCAGTCTCAGTTTCCATTCAAGTGTCCTTGGTTTCTCTTTACCCTCTTTCTTGTGTTTTGTAGAGGGACTCTCTTTGCAACTCACTGTCAGCCACACTCTGGAGATGGGGATATGAGGCAGGGAAGTTGGGTACCCCACAGGAGTTGGAGGTGAACAGTCATCCCCTCCAAGGCTCAGGAAGTCTCGTGGAAGAGAGGGATGGGAAACCGTGAGGTCATAGTGCGATGTCAGAGTCACTAAGTCAAGCTCCAACTGGAACAACTCAGAGCTCTGCGTCCCCCAAGCTGTCTCGTGGTCATCAGAGCTCTGCGTTCCCCCCCCTCCACTATCACAGCCACATGGTCATCCTCTTGAGTCCGGGGCTTTGATCTTGATTTATGAATGCACCTTACACACCACTGATTTTGCACCACCAATGACAAAGGTTTAGACATGTTAGCATTATAAAATATTGACCTTGTGGGGCCCCTTACAAACATCTGGGATAGTGGGGCTCCACGGGCTACCAAGGCACAGGCTCACTGGGCTAAGTCGGTGGTTTTCCTTAGAAGGGCGAGGAGGGCCTGGAACTCACAGTAGGTAGGATTCCCTGAGGCCTAGGCTGCACTGTTTCCCTGGCACCAGGCTTTACTCTGGGAAATAAGCGTAACTAAAGGACCACAGGGTGCTTGTGAGGCAAGGGCTCTCCTTGCCAGGCCATCTCCTCACCCTCCAAATAACACATTTTAAACGATACAACAGAGCCAGATGCCCTGATTTTAGAGAGCTAAACGTTTACAGTCCATCTCTGTTTCTCTTTCACGTACGTTTTCTTCTCTGGCCGTACTGCAGGAGGGTACGCCTCGCCTGCACAGGGTTTGAAATGCCACCGGGCTCTCCCTATCACACTCGGCGTTCATCTCTTGAAGATATTCAGTCCTTTGCTTAAAAAAGAACACCGGTAAGTGGAGCTCGGGCGACAACTCAGGCTGTGAGGTGCCTGCTTTGCCAACATGAGGGTCTGCCTTCCACCCCCGGAACCCCTGTGAAAAGCTGGCATGGTGAGACGCAGTTTTAGGCAACCCAAAACAGAACCCTGGGGCTAACTGGTCGGTCAACCCAGCCTCCTCGCAGAGCTCTGGACCAGTGAGAGCTAATTTAAAAATCAAGGTGGACAGTGCCTCAAAAGTAAAGCCGGAGCTTGCTCTATGGCCTTCTGCATACGTGCACCTACACACATGTGAACATGTATAGTACAGACATACGGAAGGAACACTGGCATTGCTAAGTGAAAGACTTTTCCTAACACAGTATATCCTGCACAGAACCGCCTCAGGGAGAATGCTAAAATTTTCTTATCTAGAGTTAATTATGCAGAACACAGTCTTCTCTCTGAACCACGGCTCACAGAATAGTAAACTTAGTCTAGCATTTGGAGTCCAACCTGAGTGCCAGCACTCCTGGGCGCGTGTGCCTCGCATTTGTTTTGTGTTTTTCTGGCAGGAATGAAATGGCGCTGTAACCCTAGCAAGCACAGCCATGCACCATGGGTAACGGGGGCAGACTCTGGACAAAGAGGTCAGAGGCTCCTTCAGAGAACAAACAAGAAGCTGCTCAACACAAATACAGCAGGAAAGACACAAACATGCACTGCTCATCCTTTAAATTAAAAAAAAAAAAATCCATTGAAAATTTCATTCACCAGTACATAGCACGTTGGTTCTCTCTCTCTCCTCTTTCTCCATAGAGCCCACTGAACTGAGCCCAGCCATTTCTACACGTGGAAGGCATGGCACCATCCCCTGGGCACGGGCAATCTCCCAGCGATTCTCCCTCTCCCAGCCACCAGAACCTCCCATAGCTTTAGAGACGGGAGGGAGCATCTCATGAGCACAAACCCTGCCCATCCATGCTGGGATTTGAACTGGCTTGGTCTTGTGTGTGCTCTGTACAGATAAGCACAGCTGCTGTGTCATGTCTAAAGGATGATTTCACAGCGTTTTTCTGTATCGTCCAGCGCCTGTGTTTTTTCTGCTTTCTTTTCAGTGATTTTCCTAGAATTTTCCTGTGTGTGTGTGTGTGTGTGTGTGTGTGTGTTGGTATAGATGACACTTATTCTTAGGACTCTTGCCAGTTCTGAGTCTCTGCATTAACTGTGGGAGCAGGAGAGTGGGGGAAAGGGATCATGTGTATGTGTGGGTAACCAATCAAAGCTCATAATGTATGAAGAAGTTTTTATGAAAACCTACTAGGTGGTAAGCTTTACCCAAAACATCAGGCCCCAAAGAAGTCTGAGCAGGAACACTGTGTGTGTGGCCAGTGTTGGTCCCGGAAGGCATGAGTTGCTCTTTTTAGTGTTTTTTGTTGTTGTTTAATTATGTGTATGTCATGCATGTATGTGTGCATACAAGTGCAGGTGCCTGCAGAGGTCGGAAGATGCCCCAGATCCTCGGAGGCTATTGCTGTAAGATACCCGATGTGACGCCGGGAACTGAACTCCAGTCCTCTGTAACAGCAGCAGACTCGTGAGTGCAAAGCCAGCTTTCCAGACCCACGAGTTATTAAATGGACATCTCAGTGCCGGGTTTGGATTATCTTTCCCTAGCAGCAGCCAGACAGGGACCCCCTAGAGGCCCTGAAAACAACAAAGGCTACTGTCGTGGCTTTTGGTTGCCTGCTGTATCTCTGGCCTCATAATGTATTAATCTTAACAAGAACCTCCTATTTAGGCTTCTCTTCTCTGCCCAGGGGTCCTGAGCGTCGCTGCCTCCTGAGGATGGGGCAGTGGAGTCTGCCTTCATCCCATGCCGGCTCCGCCAGCTCTGGGGGAGATTCTCCTGTTGGGCATGCTCAGTCAAGTCTGCCCAGGTCCTCTGATCTCTAGCAAGAAGGCACTGCTCAGGAGACCTAGAATAGAACTCGTCAGAATACTCAAGCACAAGTGCAACTGAAAACGAGAATGTTAGGTATCTGGCCACCCATCTGATAGATTACGTATTGCAGAACTTTGTGCCTGCAGGATGGTAATGTCAGCTCTGCGTGGAATGCCTCTTCTGAATTTGATACCGCAGAGTTCCTTCTCCCAGGTTTTCTTTCCACACGATGAAACTAAATGCAGTCAAACACGAATACATACAACCCTCTTCAGGTCATCAATTCCAGCAGTTGGGGAAACCATCGGAGACAGTTTCAATGAAAGGTCTAGACCAAAGAATGTGGCCAAAGGCTGCTGCTCTCTCACAGCTAGATTGTATCAAAGATCTATAAGGAGAAATGCCATGTAATTAAAATAGACCTGTTTCTAATGATGAATGTATTTATCAATTTAAAAAGTTCAAGAACAATCATTCTCCACCGGGATCAGGGCAGCTTTCAGACCGCAGCCTCCCTTTCTGCAGTGGACACAGGTTAATGCAGAGAACAGCAGGCTCTGTGCTCAGTCCCAAATGAGACATCCACTCCATAGGCTTTCCCCAAGGCTCAGGGCCCATCAGGGAAGATGGGGTGGAAAGGTGTACCCAGAAGTGGAGGAGTCAGAGGAAAACAGAGACCTGGACCTGACAGGATGCTACTGTCATGAACTCCGAGGCTGCATCCATCAGACCTACAACAGGATCAGATCAGTCTGCATTCTAGCACACAGTGGGAATTTCCACCCTTAACTGAGGAATGAGGGACATTTGATGGCTTCTAGGGGAGGGAGGGTGATTTTCTTTAAGGGTGTAGTTCTGGTTCTTTAAGGGTGTGACTGACTACAGCACACAAGATGTCCTCACACCCAAACATATCCGGGCAGCACAAATCAGAGTCAATGGAGAATTACACCAAAACAAAAAAGGATATGATCTTGGGGAAGGGGAAGGAGGTGAGGCAGGCAGCAGACAGGCAGCAGCAGGCAGGCAGGCAGGCAGGCAGGCAGGCAGGCAGGCAGGCAGGCAGGCAGGAGACAGGCAAGCAGGGCGCTGAGAGCTTTACATCCTGATCCACAGGCAGTAAACACAGACAGGGAAACCGCCTGGCTGGGATTTTAAAACTTCAACACCCACCCCTAACAACACACTTCCTCTCACACCTAATCCAACAAGGCCACACCCCCTAATCCTTCTAATCCTTCTCAAACAGTTCTACCCCCTGGTGACTAAGCATTCAAATATATGAGCCTATGGGGGCCATTTTCATTCAAACCCCTGTAGTCAGTAGCACAAGGTCATAGATTTATTAATTTGAATCCTTTGTCAGTGAAAAACAAAGCAGAAGGAAAACAAGCACCATCAGACAATTCTGAAAAAGACCCAACCCAATTCCATTTTAATAAAAAAATTATTTTTAGATTTTTAAATTTTACATTAGATTTTGTTTGTTTACATGGTATGAGTGTTTTGCCTACACGTATGTGTGCACACTGTCTGCACGCCTGGTTCTTGAGGGGGTCAGAAGAGGGTGCTGGGTCCCATGGAATTGGAGTTATGGATGGCTGTAAATTGCATGTAGGTGCTGGGAACTGATCCAGGGCCCTCTATAAGAACAAGTGCTTTTACCTCCTGAGCTACCTCCCCATCCCCCATGTGTGGTGGTATGAATGAGAACGGCCCCCACAGGCTCACCTACCTGAATTAGTCCTCATTGGTGAACCGTGTATGTGGGATTCAGGAGGTATGGTCTTTCTGGAGGAAGTGTATCACTGGGGCTGGGCTTTGATGTTTCAAAAGCCCATGGCAGGCCCCATCTCTCTGTCTCTCCCTCTCCCCTACATTCCCATCTAGAGATCAGGATGCACCGGCTCAGCTCCTGCCCCAGCACCATGTCTACCTGCCTCCTGCCATGGATAATCACCGGCTCACACTCTGAAAACGTCAGCAAGCCCCAATTAAATGCTTTCTTCTAATAGTCGCCTTGGTCATAGTGTTTCATCCCAACATTCGAACAGTGGCAAAGGCACAGGCTCACTACTATTTGTTTGTTTGTTTACTTATTTATTTGGTGGTGCTGAGGATTGAACCTAAGCCCTCACATGGACACTAGACACTGAGACTCTAGCACTGAGCTACCTCCACAGTCACAGCCCCTCTTTAACTTCTAAATGTTTTAGGCCATTCGTACATTGCCCAAGCTAGCCCTGACCTCACCCTAGTAGCTCAGTGAGGGCTTGGTTTTAGAAGCATCCTGCCTTAGCCTACCAAGTCCCTGGAATTTCGGGCCTCCCTGACCGTGCCTGGCATACTGCCACCGCCACACCAAAAAAACCTATTTTGAAAGGGGTTGTTTGCCAGGTGCTATTATTAGTAAGAATCCTGGGTTGGAACTAAATGAGGCCTTCCTTAGAAAAACTATTTCATAACTATCTACAGCCTTGCCAGATACATTTTTAAAAGTAGCTGAAAGATCTAGAAAGCAGGATATATAAGCCTGGAGACGTATCAGCTTGAGTAGGGGCATTTAAAGGTGGCTTCAGGTCTTCTTACAGCAGTGCCATTAGCCAGATGCCAGGCATGTTTGGAAGGAACAAAGCTGTTACCTCGGACTAGCATGTGAAGCATGTCTATGATACCAGCCCTCCTGACACAGAGGCAAGAGTATGGGAGTTCAAGGTTAACCTAGGCTACATTGCTACTTATAAGTCAGCCTAGCTACAAGAGGCCCTTCTCAAAACAATATCAGAGAGTTGTTAAATTGATAGGCTTGAAATATTAATCCTAGCGGATGCGTAGTAGTCACACCTTTAATTCTGGCACACAGGAGAAAGAGGCAGGCAGATCTCTGAGCTCAAAGCCAGCATCGTCTATACAGTGATTTCGATATCAGCCAGGTCTACTGTGGGACCCTGTCTCACACAACAAATCAAATAAGCAAATAAAATTCAATTCCAGAAAAGAAAAAGCAGCATAGAAAAATCCAACTAATTCAGTTAAAACGTAAAATTTTACATAGAAAAAAGTAGGACATAAACAAGAAAAATGATTACTTCTAAAAGCCAAACACTTCGAAGATGAGAGACCTTTCGGAGCTCTGAGAGGAACTGGGGAATTTAACGGGAGATCTTCTGGGTGGTGGAAAACAGGACCAGCGCCAAGAGAAAGGGCAGTTGATAGAACCACTGAGGATGTTTGTTTGTGTTTGTTCTGTTCCCTGTTTAGGTGACCCATCCTCAAAGCCAACAGATCATCGCTCCACAGGCCTGAACATGGCTACACGCACATAAAAGTTACTGCAAAATAAACAAATAACGTCCTCTCGATGGATTAATGGAGATTTGTGGGAAGACAGGTTGGTTCATTTGTATCACAGGTGCTGGATACGGCACAGTTAGGCTTGCGATCCTGTTGGTAAGATGTGGGCCTGGGCATGAGGAGATGAAAGCCTCGGGCCTCACTGGCTTCATCTCCCCCTCCCTGGACGCTCAGGGCTCAGCTTGTCAATGGAGACTCTTGGAATGAAAAATTTCTCAAGGGATTGACAACTTCCCCATCCCCAGCACCAATCCTGACCTAGACCTGGCGGCTTACATGGTACTAGCTTTAGTCACACACTGAGCCTGCTGATGAGGAGCAGGAAGCGAGTGAGAGAGAGAAGCGCTGTCCCTATGAACCCTGCGCCGGGAAGCAGTCACCCACATCTGACCATGAGAGACATGATGGGATGGGCACATCCAGGATGCTTCATCTTCACACTGTGGTCAGAGAGATGCCTCCTCGGCGGATTCATACTGCTTTCCATGAGGCAGTGTGAATTTCTGTCCCTGTTTCTGTCGAATAAGATAAATGTGGCTTTGTCTGTCCAGGAGATGAGGACAGCCCGGAGGAGGAGGAGGGCCGCAGATGACATTCTTTCAGCCACCCAGCAGAAACGTAGCCGCTTCATCTTCCAGCCCATTAAATGAGGTGGACTGACCTCCAGATGGCGCCTCACTTGACCATGCTGGGTACTGAGATCATGAGTCTCATCCCAACCAGCATACAGTTTTGGCATCTTAGGGGTCAGTCAGCACCTTGCCAAGCACCAGCGGCCAAAGACTACCTCTCTCTCCTGCATCTGGCCAGATGTGGCCATCTGTCCGACTTCCCTCAGTCTGTCCATGTCTATCTAGGAACCCACTACCGAATGGCACAAACGTCTACTCTCTTGTCAGAGGATGCTCCCTTCGATCTGTTTACAAACAGCTTTAATTGGCACATGGTCATGGGCTGTAGGTCCTCAGATTTTTGAGTTTTGGTGGTACTTGGTCTTGAACCCAAGACCTTGGGCATGTTAGAAAGTGCTTTACCACTGTGCTACACTTCTGGCCTAGCATAGGTAAGCTCTGTGGCTTGGCAAACCTCTCAACTTTCTTCCTTCAGTTCCTGAGACATGTGAATCATTGTTCACTACTTCTGACATACCATAGGAGATAAGAGCAAATTCTTCCTGCGCAACGTCTTGGTACGGTCACCTAGCACCTCCCTTCCTCCCTGCCATCCTGAGTCCCCAGAGACTGTGATAACTCACTTCTGTGAGGCCAGGCTTTTGAGAGTCACATGTCTAAGGACGCAGCATTTGTTTTTCTGTGCTTGGCTTCTCTCTCTCTATTAGGATGCTCTGCATGCTCTGCACGTTTTCTTTCCTCCTTTCCCCCTTTCAGCATTTTTTTTTAAACCACCAAATGGCCACCAAGGCCCGTCACTGAGAATCAAAGCTGAACAAGAACTTAGGGCAGAAACAAGGACAGCGCGTATCCACATGGGAGCCGCACCAGCCCGGTCCTTTGTTTCGCGTCTCTGTTCTTTACGGCAATTCAAACTCAAGGGGATTGCCTGAGCCGGCCTAGCTTTTGGGAGATGTGTGCCAACTAGTCTTTCACTTCTTCCAGAGAGGACAGGACCTACAGCTGTGTAAGCCAGGGGTGGTGACAGACACCTGTAATCCTAGCACTGGAGAGGTGGAAGGAGGGGCGGGAGTTCAAGTCCTGACTCGGCTCCATGGTGGGTCTGAGCACAGCGTGGGCCGCACGAGATTGTCTCAAAGACAAAAACCAAAATCCAACAATCGAAAAATAAAACCAAATATGCGATCGCCCGGGAATGAAGAAGTCAGGGGGAAATAAACGGGTCCACTGTTCACACTGGGACTTAGAATTGGAACAAATTCAGATACATACTTTAAAATTTCTTCTCATATAAACTCTTCTTAAGTGGTTTGGTTTCTGAGGCAGCATCTCATGTAGCCCAGGCTGGCCTCTAACCAGCTATACAGTTGAGGATGACCTTGAACTTCCCCTCTTTCTGTGTCCACTTCTGGAGTACTGATGCTCCAGGCACGCATCACTGCATCTGCTCTTATGCAGGGCTGGGCAGTGGTCTCAGCACTTTGTGCATTAGGCCGTACTCCCAACAGAGCCACACCCCCAGGCCTGGTGTAAACTCCTGCCACTTGCAATCCAAACCCCAAGAACCAAATAGATTGTGATTAAAAATGCCCCAATAAGCTTCTATAACTCACTGCTTTTCTCCAGCATTACTTACAATGGCGTTTTTCTAGCTCTTTTCTAACCAAGCAATGAGATGTGCAAGCTCCTCAGACACTTGGCCAGTCTACAGTGGCCAGCCTGATGACTGCACAGAGAGAAGCAGAAAACTTCTGCATAAGGAAAGTGGCTGCAGGAATTAAACTAGAAAAAAACCCTTGTAAGAGAATAAGTGAGTCAGCATGAGGTATACCAGCCTCACAGGCATCAACTTCAAAGAGAAAATGAAATTATTTAGGTTGCCTGGGTAACACCAAGATAAAATGTGGAAATGAAAATGCTCAGACATTAACAAAACCTTCCTCAGCAGGGAATGAGCTTTACCATGGCAACATGCAAATCCCCACATAAACGGGCCAAACAGAGAATTCCCAAGGGTGGAAGCCTGGCAGTGAAGACCATTCGGATCCACTGCCAGTTCGTACCTCACAGAGGCTTGCTCAGATCAAGAGAGACTTCCTCCAAAATCTTAGCCAGTTAAGTGCTATGCATGACTTCTACCAACTCATGTTTCTCCAAATCTCCGCTCGTTCTAAAGCACTGATTTTAGTCATTAAAAAGAAAAAAATAAGAAAACAAACACGAAGGCGCTGTGGTGGTTTAAAGTAAAAATGTTCCTCATGGTCTCTGGCATCTGAACACCCCGTTAGCGGCACTGTTTGGGAAGGTTTGGGAGGTGCGGCCTTGCTGGAGGACCTGTGTCACTAGGGCCATGCTTTGAGAACATAAGGACTCACCCTGCTTGCAGCCTGACATCTTTGCTTTGTGCTTGTGGTCCAAGATGTGAGCTCTCAGCTTGTTAGTCCTGCTCCGTGCCCACTGCCGCCTGTCACGCTTCCCGCCATCCCAGACTCTTCCCTCTGGAACCAGAGACCCCAATAAACTCCCTTTCCCTTAAGCTGCATTGGCCGTTGGATTTTATCATAGCAGCAGACAACTGATGTCACCAATTTAACTCAGTATTACTCAAGGTTGACTTTTCCATGTCTGATGAGGCTGTACTTTCTCCTTTGTGGGGGAAAAGGTGTCCCAGGTACTACGGCAGTCGGCAGATCCCTGACAGTCAAGCCAGTACAGTTGCAAAGTATTACTCTCTTTGGTTCTGGCAAATGAACCCAGGGATTTGTACCTGCTCAGAACTTACTCCATGACAGAACAGCACTGTCAGTCCCAGAGCTAGTCAGCTCAGACCCTGGGATCTGATAAGGTGGCAGGATGTTACTAAGTACCTGGCCAGAATCCTGCCTCTGCCATTTGCCATTTGTAAGCCAGGAGAGGAGACCAGTTAATCCCCTTCCTCTCTAAGTGTTAGGACGTGTGCAAGAGACAATTATAAATAAGCAGTAACTGCAGCGTGAGCCAGGGACTTAGTGTTTGGCAGTGGAAAAGTCAATGAGATTTGGTAGGTAAACTGAAAAAAAAGTCACCGTGGTAAGAAAACGCCACGTGAGATCTACCTTCTCAGCAAGCATTTCGCTATGCAGTGTGATTCTGCTGACCACAGCTACAAAGTTCCACAGCATACCCCGCGAATGGGCTTATCTTGCTAACTGAAATGTTATACCTATGTGGCATTTGAATGAGAATGTCCCCCATAGGCCCCAATGTTTGCATGCTTTGGCCATCACCTGTGGACTCTTTGGGAAGGACTGGAGCTGTGTCACTGGGGTGGGCTTGAAGGTTTCAGAGGACTCAGCCATTCCCAGCATGCTCTCTGCATCTTCCTGTTTATGGACTGGGCTGTGTGAGCTGTTAACCAGTGGCTCCAGGGCCTTGTCGCCCACCTGCTGCCATGCCCCCTGCCACAGACTTAGCCTCTGAAGCCGCAGCCCCAAATAAACTCTTCTGTGAGCTGCCTTGGTAATGGGGTCTTACTGTGGCAATAGAAATGGAACTAAGACAGCAAGGTCAGTAACTCCCACTTGTCCCCTCTCCTCAGACCCACGAGGGGACAAATCTGATGGCTGTAGATGCATCAGGCAGCATCTGTCATTGTGTGACAGTGGCCTGATTCTACTCACATAAAGGTTTCAGGGTTTATCTGTGCCCTTGTCCATTGAAGAATCTACTTCTTTTTGAAAGCCAGAAAGTATTCCATTGCAGGAATGTGCCACAATTTAAAAGTTATGCAGTAGAGTGGATGCATGAGGCCCCACCTTTCCCTGAGGGTCTATACAGGTGGTTGGTTGTTTCTTCAGTGGCTACTGGTAAGTTGTCCTGCTCTTGTAAATTCTTATTTGAGCCCTGTAAGCAGCCTCAATTAAAAAAAAAAAAAGATACATTCATTTGTTGATGGGTATTTCCATATTGTGGCTATGGTAGGAAAGGTTAGTATCAACAAAAAGTTGCTTTACAAAAACAAAACCCCCTTGATTCAAATATCTCACTTTTGTTAGGTGGGAAAGGAGGTTTAACAGTGATAATGCTGTGGTGTCTGCCAATGCCAGGCATTAACCAGAGCATCTGTCAGACATTATCTTTCTGCTCTGCATTAAGTCTGTCAGGTAGGCTCTGGCTTGCTGTATAGGAGAGGAGACCTACATGCCAGTGAAACAGTCTCCCCAGTGTTACAAAGCCTGTGAAAGTCAGAGCAAAATCGCCAACTCCAACCTGTCAGATTCCAGTGCCCAAGCTCATCGCACTCACAATCTCCCTCATGGGACAGTCAGCCTTGACACCCCCTGACCAAGACAGCTGGGAAGCCAGCTGTCTCCAGACTGCACTCACGGCGACCGTGTTTGCGAGCTCAATGCAGTGCCTTCGGCTCTGACACACACAGAAATCCAGACTATGAAAAGAGCTGTGAAGAGACTGAAAGGACTCAGCCTCTGTCTTTGGAGAGGATGCTGTGGAACCAAGCTGTCACTGGTCTGTGGCTGGGAAACCAGAGTTTTAGAGAGAGCCGTGGGACCACTTCTACCAACACATCACTCTCCTGGTTATACCCGCTTCGCTCTGAAGCTCCAGTCTTGGGTGGAGAACTCAGTTCCTGAACACTGTACTGTTCCGATCTCCTAATTTAGGGGTGTCTGGATGGGATTTCCAGGAACGGTGAGAACTTTCTGTGCCGAGAATTGAATACTGGGAAACTTACTCCAGATTAAAACAGAAGGACACTGACTACCTACTTCCCTGGCATTGTTCTCGCTCAAGCTGATTCGATTAGGCCACTTATTAACCATCTCTTGTCCAAGAAAATCACCAGAGTCTCCTTCCCTCATGTGTCAGTCAACTGTTCTGCTCTGCTGCAGATCTGCTCACTGGAGGGTGGCTCTTCTAGGGCTAGTTTGCATGTCCAACTTTAAAACAAAACACGAAGACTATTTCTGGCTCCTCTGCTTGTCTCAAAATATTACCAAGGCAGGCAGCATTTTAGGTATATTTTATGTATAATACTGCCTGAGCATTGAAGACGCAGCCTTCATCCTGTGAGGAAAACCCCACTGAAACACGGGTGAGGGCCTCTCCGAAGGCTTCAGGCAATGTCACAGCACCAGGGCGCTCACATACCCTTAGCTTTGGCTTTCATTAGTCTCTCAAATATTTCCCAGCATGTGCCTCTATCATTGCTCAGATCCCTATTTTATACTTTTTTAATATATACATGCTCTTAAATATCCCTGTTATGTTTTTCCCAATATAAGCAACTCAGCTCTAGTAGAAGGGTTTGACATGGAGTTTAGAGGAGTCAGGACAAGTCCAGGGTTTTACTCATTTTCATAAGAGTGAAAGTAGAGTCATCACTGACTGACAGGAAGCTTTGTCTGTAGGAAGCATGTCTTCAGAGCACACGG
This sequence comes from Rhombomys opimus, assembly GCA_010120015.1. NCBI lineage: Eukaryota > Metazoa > Chordata > Mammalia > Rodentia > Muridae > Rhombomys > Rhombomys opimus. Next base: position 5,419,503 of record REGO01000056.1, on the reverse strand, counting down.
GGTCCCGGCTACAGACATGCGTGCTAGCTGTCCCAGAAGAGGGCTTCTACAAGCACTTGGCTATGCCAGAGTCGGAAAGTGTCAGCTGGAAGAACAAACTCAGGAGTGTTACCAGGGGACAGGAGAAAGCCACTTAGAGCCCCTACAGACAGGAAGGCCCCAAGGACTTCCTGAAACAAAGAACATTTTGCCCCAGATATGGACACAAATATTTTCTCTAGCCTCCCTCTAGTGTTTGCACAAACACCTCTTTTGGAGAGGTTTTTCAGACTGTCCTTTGAGAATACTAACACAGGGGCTGGGCGTGGCTCGGGGGGTGAGGGGGCAGTAGAGTCCCTGCTGTAGAAACACGAGGGCCTGTGTTTCGGTTCTTAGCGTCCCTGTGAAAGCCAGGCATGGCACACACGGGGGAGCTGTAAACAGATGACTCTCTGGGCTCACTGGCCGGCCATGCAGCTGAGTCAGTGAGCTTCCGGCTCAGGGAGAGGCCTGTCTCAGAGAGTAAGGAGCAACCAGGGGAGACAGCCCACACCAACACGGCTCCCACACGCACATGTGTGCATACTGTACACACACACACACACAAAACAAAAACATGTACCTATGACACACACACACACACACACACGTGCACCCGCAGCCATTCATTCCTCCCTCCCAGTGCCCGGAATGACTTCTGGCACACACACGTATCCAGAAGCTCACTGCTGAATGAATGAGTGAAAATCAGGGAATACAAGGTTGGGAAGTCTCTCAGTTGTAAGGATGCATGGCAGAAGGGCTGCAGGGATGGCTCAGTCATCAAGAGCTCTTGTAGGGGACCCACGTTTGGGTCCCAGTGCCCACACTCATTCTCATGACAACCTGTCTGTAACACCAGTTCCAGGGGATCGATGCCCTCTTCTGCCTCTGTGGACACCAGGCCTGCATGTTGGGCACAGACACACATGCATCACACTTAAGACAGGAATAAAGACATCTTCATGAAAAGCACATGCAAGAGATCTTCATTGGACTCTCAGAACTCAGAGCAGGTGGACTTAGCTTCGGGCTGAGAACCCCGAGTTCCCCTGCAGTTTCTCAGGAGGCTGCTGCTCTCTGCAGAGGAGCCAAAGGGACAGCTCGGGTGTGAAAGAGGCCATCAAGGTATGCACGTGGGGTTTAAAAAAAAAATCTTTTTATCTTCTTCAAGGAGCTGGAGAAGAAAGGAGGAAGAGGGGAGAGACAGGAGGTGTTCTCGGACTGGGTTACCCCGAAGCACGGGGTTCTCACTGCGTGACCAGCAGCGCCACAGTGACTCCGAGGCACCACTACCGACCTCGTGACAGGAAGTGCAGGCCTCTAAGAGCAACTGTTCTCGCTGACAGTTTAGGTCACCATCCCTCTAGTCGCACGGTAAGGAACAGGCACAGCAGGACAGGCATGTGACAAGGCTGGGGTCTTGGTGGGCGACACAGGCACAGGTGCGCACTGGCGCTGCCCTTTTAAGGCGATGCCGTGAGTCCTACCGAAGGACACAAAGGCGACCTCCCGCTGCAGGCAGCAACAGCTGGCCTCCTCACCACAGCGTGGAGGGCTCCTATTTTAAAGAAGGAAGGTATCTAGATTGAGGACATTCCTTCACCACCTCCCCCAACCTCCTCTCTTGGGAATAAACCCCAGGTCCCCGCACATTCCAGATAAGGCACTGGCTACCACCGACCTCCAGCTCCTACCTCTGACCCGTCTCCACCCTCACCTTGATGCATGCCATGATCAAAGCGCACCTGACGACCCCAGAAGCCCTGGGACTGATTCTCCCGCCTCCACTGTAGTCTGGTTTGCACTGAGCAGCCAGAAGGAAACTCCTAAAATACTGGGTTTTCCCTTTGTGCCAAAGCCTCCAAGGGCGCTCCATCTCACCCAAGGAAAATTGGAACAAAACCGCCTTCAGCTACTCAGCTCTGTCCCACTCATTTCACCTGCTCTAGCCACCGCACCGGCCTCTCTAGATGTCCCCAGAACATTCCATCCCCATCTCAGGACCTCCGCACGTGCCACGCCTCGGGTTCTCATTAAATCCCGCAGTCCACGCTTCCTTTCCTCTCCCACACCTGCTATCGGAGTTGAGTACGCTACAGATTTTCCCTGCACTTGTGTTCTCTTCTCTGTCTTCTCCCATTCGAAGGCCACCAAAGCAGGGATTTCCCTGGCTTAATTTGGAAGTTCTTTTTGTTTCTTCTTCTCGGGATGGTGCCTGCCTATGTTAACTTACTGAGTGAAAGAATAGAGCAGTAGAAACAGAATGCACACGGAAACGCGTGGGAGGGAAGGTGAGCCAAGGGACACGGATGGCCAAGAGACCAGTCCAGGGCCTAGTGGTGTGTGTGTGCCTGTGTATGCTCAGCGCGTGCAAACACAAAATGCTCTGGTGCGGAGCGTGACACCAGGGCTCCATCTGCGGAGTGAGAAATTCAGGAAGGCGTGGCTGTTAAATGGCTTGCATCACAGATTCTACATAAAATTCAAAAACTGTTGGAGGGGGAAAAAATGGGAAAAACATGTCAAGTTACAGGTGCAGGCAAGAACTTCTCAAGAGGGCCAGGTAAGGACATGGGCCCATGACTGACAAATGTGACCTCATCAACCTGAAAGAAGCAGCCAGTCAAGTAAAGAAACTGTCTACAAAATGAGCAAAGATCTTTGCTTGTGCATCTGATAGAGAATTAGAATCTAGAATATACAAAGAACGCAAAAAGTTAAACAAGAACTCAAATAGCCAGCTCAGTAAATGAACTAATGAAATAAATCAACATTTCCCAAAGGGTAGAACTCAGACAACAAACACGAAAAATGCTCAGGTTCACAAGGCATCAGAGCAATGCACTTTCAAACCCCAGTGACAGGTCTGGAACAGCAGTCATTAAGAAAATTAGCTGGGCATGCTAGTCCATTTAATCCCAGCACTTGGGAGGCCGAGGGCAGGCATGTGGACATTCTGGTACCAAGCACAAAATGCTTTGTGAGTGTGAGGACAGGATGGCCAGGGCTACATAGTAAGACACTTTCTTAAGACAAAAAACAAAACAAAAAATTGAAAAGAATGCCTGGAAGAAGCTTGTGGGTTGTCATCCCATGACAACAGGAGACATGGGTGCGTTATCCGGCTAGGAGCCTCGGGGCACCTTGGGAGCTCCTTCTGAAACACGTGCTCTGTGTCTGAGTATATCTGTGAGTCTGCACCGGGCTTTTGCTGGAATCCACACCCAGGCAGGTGTGGGGGTTGCTCATCTTTGGCCACACGGCATGGCCACTCATTCCGGAGCAAGTTTCAGTCCCTGGCATGGGTCCCAGGCATGACATACTTTATTTCAGTCTGCCCCAGGGCTTTCCTTGACACAGAGAGGGAGCTTTTTCAAAGCTCCGATATTGTTAGTGCCCATTTATCAATCAAACACGGGATAGGGCCCTGGGTTGGGACCTCATTTCCTAGAAGCATCTTAGAAAGCAAAGTAGCACACCGGATGAGACCTTACGGAAAAGCAGAGCTCTGCGCAGCCCTAAGGAAGGCAGAGTGTGCTTGCACAGAATGATTTCATTACTCCATGATTGGCTGACTCGTTGGCTGACTGACGACAGGATTGTTGGCTTGACAATCCCTATGCAAGCTAGGGATTGCATAGGTCCTTGAACATGCTAAGCACGTGCTGCGTCACTGAGATATACCCTCGGTCCCCACTTTATCTATCTATTTATCTGCCTGTCTATCATCTGTCTGTCTGTCTGTCTATCTATCTGTCTGTCTGTCTATCTATTTTTGAGAAAAGGTTCAACTCTGTAGCTTTGGCTAGCCTGGACTTGCTAGGTAGACCAGGCTGGCTTTGAACTCATAAAGATCCCTTCCCTTGGCCTCCCAAGTGCTGGAAATAATGGTGAAAGCCACCATGTCTGGCCAGCCCCATATTTAATATGATGTCTTTACCTTGTATTTTCCTGTATACTACATGAGGACGGACAGACATCCCATGACCTCCGTTTTGGGGAAAAGCATGCTGCTTGAGTAACAGTGAAGGGGACTTGGGCCATGACTACAGTACCCTGTTGTGAGAGCCTGTGGATGAGTGTTTTCACACACACTCCAAGATCAACACTTCCTACCTGCTCCGGATGCTCCTTCGGTGCTTGGGCTATTTATAGTCTCGTCCGTCTCTCCTCCCACAGTGTAAACTGTGAGGGCACAGTCTGAGAGCCTCACTGGGTCCTCCCAGCTCCTGACCTCGTTGCTCTGGCAGTAATGGTTTGTAGGCCATGGAACTGGGCATATGCTCCACCAAATATTTTCTGAGTGTGGAAAGCGCTTTAAACATAAAAGTTACGATGCTGTCTGTGTTTGTTTGGTAAACTAACAATATTGATCTCAGGTAACCAAGCTCCCCCCACGTATAAAGGCAAAGCCTGGAACATAAACTCAGACTTCAAGTGTAGATAAGGGGCAGGCAGGTCATTTGAGCTGCACTGTTTAATCCCTCACTACCCCAAGGCTTGAGCAGGCCTGTGTATATGGGAGAAGCTGAGATTGCAAAGGGTTTACTCTTCCGCCTGGGGTTGCCCCGGGGGAAGTCAGGGACCTGAATGTCACCCAGGGAGCCTGTCTTCAGGACCATTAAAGTCATACTCTGTAGACAGCACTGTCCTTGCTCCTGTATCTCTGCTAGGAGTTATCTACAAGAAAGGATCTTCTCTCTTCTTACACGTGTTAAGTCAGCCCAGCCTCAAAGGGGATTTTAAGTAAACGTTTATTAACTGTACCAAGCGACCTCCACTGTGACACTTTCATACACGCACAGAATGTACTTCGATCCTGTTCACCCCTCACTGTCTTCCAGTAGCGTCCCCGGGCACTGTCCTCTGTAGGATCATTGAAAAGCTGGGTGATTCTCATTTCCTACGAGCCAACGGCGTCACAGATACTTTGCTTTCTCACTGGTTTCTAACTCTGGACTGAAATCTCTTAACTCCCTAGCCTCAGGTGCTTCACGACATCGCAGAACTTAGAAGCAGCCTCTGCTTCGCTCAGGGGCTGAGCGAGCCCGTTCTGCAGTCAGCAGACAGCACATGCGCACATTTATATTAAATGTTTGTCATTATCACTCAACAGGAGGTAACAACTCACAGGTTCAGTTTTTAAATCAACAGTTTCATTTTAGGGAGAAAAAGGAGGCTTTCCCCAGCCTTGCCTACAAATGAGCCTAATATTAAAATAGAGGTAGCCTCTAGAAGAGCCTTTCTTAGACCATGGACACGGATGTGTATTTTTAAATCATGGCCACCCTGCCGTCCCCGACACTTCTACATGAAATGGCACAGAGAGCAAAATGTTGAGATATAAAGAATTCTCTCGTCCTTTCAGATTACATTCTAAAAACCAAATGTATTTTAAGACAGGCTTCCTTCCAGGTTTCTAAGCAAACACACCCAAATAGATTAACTACTATATCAGAGCCTACGGCTGTCCTCGGGCGCCGTCCTCGACACTGCTCATGGCGTTCACATACACGATTCTCATCCAGTGAGAAATGCCTATAGGAAGAGATCTGGCGGCAGCAGAAGACCTCAGAGCAAACAAATCCCGGGGCTCAGACAAGTCCCTTACCAGAACTGCTGGTCAAACCAAACAGCAGTGTGCCAAGGCCATGAAGGAAACCCTCTGTCTCGGGCTTGAAGCCCTCCTCCGTGAGGCATCTTGTTATGCTCCTGTCAGGATGAAGCTCAAGGGAGCTTTGAGGAAGCACCACAGGTTCCTTGTTTTTAAATACAATCTAGCTGAGGGATGTAAAGACACACACAGGTACATACTATACTCCTGAGGGGCTCTAGGGACTGTACCAGCTCCTTGGCGCCAGTGACAAACCTTATCGCCTCCCCCGAAATGTTTGTTTTGACTTATAAAAGATCCGTGAGGGCGTATCGCAGCTGGTAGACTGCTCACCTAGCAGCCCTGGGGTCCATCCCAGCACCGCTAAGCCGGGCGTGGCTCCCCAAACCTTTAATCCCAGCCCTGGGAAGGCACAGACCATTACCCCAGAAGCTCACGGTCATCCTTAGCTACAGAGTTCAGGATTGGTTACATAAGACTCAAACAAAACAAAAAGCAAAACCCCAAACTAAACCAAACCAAACAAAGAACTAATAATGACTTCCACATATTCTTATAACACAGGCTGTTCTGTATTATTCCATTTGGGTTTAATTTTTTTTTTTCTTTGATATTACAAAGTAGCCCATCCCCAAAATTTGAGAAAGCACACTGTGATCACAGTTCCTTCCAGACCACAACGGCCCTTGCTCACATGACATGGACAGGGTACCACTATTATATTAGTTACATTTACTCCGAAACATTTACTCAAAGGCGGTCTGTGCAAATCCTGCTCTATGAACAGTGTTGCTTTGGACATGAAGGCTGGTAAAAAGGTAAAAGGCTTTTCATTTAGAACAATCGTTGTTAGCGGTGAAACTGATAAAAAAAACAACACTCCTGTTATTACCTTATATGTATATGTTACTTCACTGAACATCTGTGGTCCCAGGATCCTTAGTCAGAAGCAGCCACATTAATCTGAAAAATAAAAATAAGTGTGAGTCACGTCAGCTCCATTTTGTACAGTGTGTTCTGTTTTGTATAGCGATTGCAATATCAGCTTTACAGCCGGAAGATCTAGGCTTGCAATAGGACTTTACCGGGTGGTTTTTAACCTCTTTAAATTATGCACAATTAGAAAAAAGGTGTTGGCCGAAAATGTGACAATTATCATTATTTACTTAAGAGAAGCTGCCCTTCCATCTAGGGATCTTCCACGGGCGCCTGACTTTCTGCTCATGGAAAGTGGCTGTAAGACCCCGCCCCCCCAAACTGTGGCGTCTTCTTTAACAAGCCTGCACTGGGTAACTTCTCCCTTGTCTCAACATGGGTCAGGTATCTTCAAACCATCCATCTCGAATCCAGTCAAAACCCCATGGACATCGGTCTGTCTGCCCCAGAGGCCCCCACGAGCAACCCGGGATCTCCAGTCCCTGTGTGTCCTGGTGCTGACTCAGCACTGGCACCTCTAAAGCACCACCCAAAGTTCCCAAGACGCTTCAGTAGCCAAAGCAATGACGACAGCAACTGAGGAGCGAAGGTCCAGGAGCGGAGGACACATTACTGCTGTTTCCCTACAAGGACGCGCTACTAAACCGCCTCCCAAATAATTGTTATACTCGTAGTCAGTGTCTGCTTTGGCTCAGTCCTAACAGGATGTCTGCATCACTGTCCCTCAAGATCCAAGGGACGGGACAGAAGATGGGACAGAAAGAATTTAAAATCTGGAGGATGCGCAGCATCATGAAATGCTGCCATCTAGGTATGACACTGCCATTGCACACGTGCACACGCACGCACGCACGCATGCACGCATGCACGCACGCACGGCAGCTAGGAAGATCTGTGCCATGGGTGGAGATGTTCACATACCATCCCTTCCAGGGAGTTTATGACTGGTGATGGTTGCCGGAGGTGGGAGTATCATTTTCTCTAGCGGCGAGGCCAGTGGGGGACAGGTGAGAAGAGGGGTTCACAGGCAAAGGAAGGGGGGACCAGTGGATAGTGGTGTGAGTGCAGTCGGAACACACACTGCATGCATGTGTGACCTGGTCAGGCGGACAGCAGCAGCGTGCGCCAGGCTCTACTCTGTATCTTCTGGGTGGTCAGCCCCACTGGTGTGAAATCTGAATCATTCTGAGAATGCAGTGCAAGAACACAGCTGCACACAGGCACACCAGGCGGCACCAGCTGGGTTTCCGGGACTCAGCTACGATTTACAGGACTGCTGTGTCACCTAAAGACAGATTTCCCGAGGGCTAAACCCCATGCCCCAGGAGTGGTTGATGGCGTTACTTTTCCATTCATCAGTTCCAACCGCCGGCCTGCCCTTCTCCATCGCAGGGAGCTGGAGGTGGGCATGGGTGGGCGACTCAGTGTTCGCTGGGACAAGGTAAATGGCAGTGATGCAGTCAACTGCTCAGAACTAAGGGGTTCGCCTTCCGCAAACCCTCATCTCTTACGTGGGACTGCAGACCTAGGGGTAACTACCCTTAATGTGACAAGCTGGGCATACATGTTAGCAACAGCGGAACACAAGACATAAGCAAGACATGTCCTATTTGTCAGGTGACCATGTCTAGGGTCTTAGACAGACCTGTGACATTGGCTCCAAGCTTCAGGGTCTATAAAGACCTGGTAGGAAAGCAGATGAAAGTTAGATAGGGTTTGTGACAAAAGGAAAGAGTAATGTCCTTTTGGTTGACATCACAACTACGTGGGGGTGGAGAGTCCCTTTGAGATCGTTTAAAGTTAAGCTTAGTGAACACCCACAGTGTTTCTCATGCACGCTGGGGTGCATTCAGTGCCAAGGGCGAAGGGAGGAGCCACAGGGCAGAGTTCCATGGCCATTGTTTTTCAATGATTTTGGCTTTAAAAGAAGTATTTTCCTGAAACCATCAAGGATGTAGACTCAGGTGTAGAGTTCACATACCCTTCCTCCATTTATTTATTTATTCATTCATTTACATGGGGCAGAGTGTACACACGGCACTGCACGTGAGAAGGTCGGAGGACAATTTTTAAATATCCATTTCCCTCTTGTGGGTTCCTGGGATTAAAGGCACGCTGTGAGGCTGGGTGGCACTTTCACCCACGGAGCCGTCTGGCCGCCTCGCCATGCTTCTAAGAGTTAAGATACAAGACAGTCTATGAGCTTTGCTCCTTCGAGCTGCAGGCTTTCAGCCCTGCTCTCTCATTTCTGCACTATGCAGAGCATCTTCTCCGTAATAAGGGAAACAGCAATGGATGGAATCATGAGGATATGACTCGAGAAAGTTGACAAGAGGCCCAAGGTCCAAACCCACCCCAGTGATAAACAGCCATATATGAAGATGTCTCATCAGTATCCTCTCTTCCCTTCCCCTTCACAGTTTTGAGCTGTGTCAGGAGAAGGATGACTCAGGTGCCATTTTGGAAGGTAACGAGACAGTAGGAGTCATATCCCTCTAGAATGACATCAGATTGGAGGCCGTGCGTGGGAGAGACTGCTGTGGCCTGAGCACGTGCCGTGCAGGCCTCCAGTGGACTGGGTTGCCAGACCTTCCGAACAAGTTCCTGTGGCCTGAGGCTCCGCTTCTCTGAGCTGGGGTTGCAGTTCAACTGCTGGTAAGGCAGTAGTCACATTGGGAGGGTTTCTTTCACGAGGGTTCCTCTTGTGAGTGAGTGATCCCGTGGTGACTGGAATGAGTCTACTGCCCTTCTCTCCTTCCTCCTTCCTTCCCCTCTCTCCTTCCTCTCCCCTTCTTTCTTTCCCTTTGTTCTTCTGTTATGATCTCTCCCCTCCCCCCCAGCATTGCATGACACAGCAGAAAGGTTCTTGCCAGATACCAGTGCCTTGATACTGGGCTTCCCAGGTCACATTGGGAGCCAAGACATTTCTGTTCACTGTAAGTTGCCCAGACTCTGGTATTTTGTTCCGACTGCGCAAAATGAAATAAGACACATTCCTGTATGGCTAGAAAAAAACACAGCCGTGATAGTAACAGATCGATAGGAAAACCCAATGCTGGGGAAACACACAGCAGACAGCAGGGCTGGGATGCAGCTGAGCTGGGAGTGTGTGTTCTGAGCCTGTACTAGGCTCCGGGTTCAAGGCTCAGCACGGCAGGACTAGGTGTGGTGGCCCGTGCCTGTAATCCCAGAAGGCAGGGGCTAGGAGACTATCTTGTTCTTCTCAACCCAAAGCAAACTAGCGTTTCTTGGGAAGAGGGAGCCTCATGTGAGGAGCTGTCTCCATCAGACCGGGCTGTGGGCATTTTCTTGATTCCTAACTGATGGGGGAGGGCCCCAGGCACTATGGGTGGTGCCAGCCCTGGGGAGGTGGTCCTGGGATCTCTAGGAAAGGGCATGTGAGCAAGCCAGGGGCAAAGAGCCAGCAAGCAGCACACCTGCCTGTTCCTGCTCCAGGTTCGTGCCCTGAACTCCTGCCCTGGCTCTCCCCAGCAGCTGAGAGGTGTGAGTAAGTCCTTCCCTCCCCACCTTGGTTTTGATTGTTTATCACAGCAACGGAGAAGCTTGTGACTACAAAGATCAACGTGAGTTCAAGGTCAACGTGGTCCAGCTACAGAGTGAAGCCCTGCTTCAAACCTCATAATAAACAAACAAGCATAGTGCTACACGCATTGTCAAAGAAAAGCTGCCCGAACCCATGAGCTCACAACTCCTCCCAGAGGAAGTTTGTATCCCTGAAAAGTGGGTAAGTCTCTGATGCTTATGAGCACTGGTGGCCCATGGCATACTCCGGGCAAACAGTTACCACCCAGCTGACAACTGACTTAGTGGTCTCTCATTTTCTTTCATGTCAAATCTATTGATCTTTCACCACAATCTTTTGCTATAAAATATCTTTGCTGGGCAGGGTGGTGCACACCTTTAACCCCAGCACTTGGGAAGCAGAGGCAGGTGGATCTCTGTGAGTTCAAGACCAACCTGGTCTGCAAAGCGAGTTTCAGGACAGCCAGGGCTACACAGAGAAACCTGGTCTCAAACAAACAAAAAACCTTACTCAAAGCAAGTGTTTGTAGTTAATTCAGGCCAGTCCATGGTTCAGTTCTCCAAAGCAGTAAATAAATAAATAATAAGCAAGCCAATCTTTGAATTCTGAGAGAACTTTCTGTTTATAGTAAGTCAGTCATAATAGCTTGAAAAATAAGCTGTTCATTACCTTCCCAATTTCAGGGAACAGGAACTTTGTCCTATAAAGGCCTCAGGACATGGGTAGTAAATACAATGGCCAGGTTTGACAAGGCATATGTTCTATTTCCATATACTGTTGTTTTTTAAAATATAAAGCCAATGTTGGGAGTGGACTGTGCAGAGCAGGCTGCGGGTCCCGACCGTGTGTGCCGTACTTTGGCACGGCCCGTTCTGAGAAGCCCGGCAGAGTCGCCTCGAGACAGCAGCGCTGCGGTTCCGGCTTCAAACAGTTTGGATGGTGCAGTGTGGACGTCTAACACCCGCCTGTAGGCACTCCGCCGTGCAGCTCAGGAGAGGTCACCATCTAAGCTAGGAGGAGGCTTGGGAATGGGGTCGTGGGAGCGCGTCCTTAGGGTGGAGTGAGTATAGGGGTGTGCCATGCCAGGGATGTAAGGAGAAACGAGGCGAGGAACCTTAAACTTCTCAACCGTGTTTAAGTTGAGGATTGCCGTGGCCAGGGTTTTACTTTGACCAAAACCAAACAAACAAAAATCCACATGCCTACTGTATTATAGAGACAACTAAAGCCCTTTAAATAGAGCTTAAGATGAAGTAGATGTGCTGTCTAAAATACTGACATTCAGGATGAAGCAAAGGGTGAACACTAGAGGTCCTTGCGATGAGCGACCGCAGGGTGACTTCCCTGGCACACTCAGTGATGGAAGGGGGCACGGCTTGCTGTGATTTTCTCATCAGCTCCGGTTAAACTCCAGTGTTGCACTCGCATCCAGAAAAAAAAACACACAATGACCTCAGCTTCCCTGAAGCACACTTCCTAGCTGTAGACCCAGGAATGCTAGTTAACATCATTCTTATTTAAAGTTGTTTATAGTTTATGTGTGTCACGGGTGTAAGCTGCCCTCAGAGGAGAGACAAGAGTGTGCGATTCCCTGGAGGCAAAGTTACAGAGGTGGGGCGCTTCCATGTGGTGCTGGGAATCGAACCTGGTCCTCTGCAAGAGCAGCAAGTGCTCTCAGCAGGGCCTGCGTCTCTCCAGCCCTGACCTTCCCTTAAAAGGTAACTCCCCTGCAGCCAGTCCTGATGAGACCTGACAGGGGTGGAGGACCTCCCCTATCAGTGGACTTCAAGAGGCGTATAAGGGGAGAAGAGGGAGGGAGGGGGCTATAGCTGGGTACAAAGTGAATAAATTGTAATAAAAAAATAACTTAAAAAAAAGGTAACTCCCGAGTAACCCTTTAAAACAGTTTGGCCTTTCTGCTGGCTCCCTCACACTCCTGAGTTCAGTAAATTTCTGGCCTATTTGCCTCTGTAGGAATGTCATGTTTCGGTTTTTGACAAATTATCCTTTCACAACATTCAGAAAAGTTTCGTGTTTTGCCTGCTGTGGTCCAGTCTTTCCAGAGCACTTTCACATGGATTTGCACGTGGTGAATAGTTAAAGCTGAAGCCGGGACCTTCACAGGTTGCCTGTCCACCTGTCTGTCCATCAGAGGTTGTATTCCTTGTCCTGTCTCTTTGTCCTGAGGGTCTCAAGGAGGACAGCTTCCCATTCACCTGGAATCCTAAGAGGGAAGGCTCCCCACCCTGTTACACACAGCAGTCACTCTGAAATTCTCAGGGACAGGACACTGGGCTGGGTGATTTCGCCGCAAAGAGACAAAGGCTGACAGGAAACTTCTGCCGCTCGCTATGAGAACAGTAACTCTCATCAGTAGACCCAAACCAAATCTAGAGAGTCAACTCCAGCGCAGACAGCTCTGGTCCTCCTCCCGGAGAGAACCTGAAATCTGAGGTCAGCTTTCCCAGACGGAAGCCAGCAGGCACCTTATCCATCTGCAGTCGGAAAAGTCCTCCTTTCTCTACGGGCAGCACAAAGCCGGGGGAGGGCAATTTACAAAGGCGAAGTCACAGGAGCAGGAGCCGGCGGCAGTGTGCAGGCCGCTTAGGGTGGGGGATGGGAAATCTGCCTGGGCCCACCTGGGCACTTTCAGAGCCTCCTCTCTGTGTCCGTGCTGGAGGTGGGACCCAGGAGGCATGTGAGACCAGAACTCCACAGCCAGGTTGCCTCCGAGTCCACCCTGCTGTCTTGTTCATTTTGAAGTCACAACTGGAACCCACGGTGTAGAGATTTCGAGGCGCCTCAGCAATGCTTAGAGACAGTGAGTGAAAGCCGAAGCTTTTGTGGGTGAGCTGGCACGCCTCCCTGCTGGAACCTTCCACAGTTCCAGAAGGCGTTCCTCGGTGGCTGCTTGGGGAGTGAGTGCTTTATCCAGCCTTGAACTCTGAATTACAAGACCAACCGTCAGGCAGCGTGTGCCCTGTGTCACAGCCCTGCTGTTACGTTTGGGTCTGCGGCCCGCTCCAGGGGAAAGAATCCATGTCTGTTACCTCACAAACCTGGCCCAACCCCCACACCTGGTGTGAGCTGGGGGTGACTGAGCACGAAGCTCACACACCATCAACATGCCTGTTACTGCGTAGTTATCTTCACACACCAGCACTGCTCCGCCTTAACCGGAGAGGCCTTTTCCCAGCGACCAGGGGCGAACGCAGAGACCTGAGAGAAAGAGTGCTCACATGCGAAGAAGGCTTTCAAACCACCCTTCTCGTGCTCAGGGGCACCAAGGAAGAGGGGATGGAAAGATCGCAAGAGCCAGAGGACAGCTGCAAACGCCATCCTTGGGGGAAGACACAGCCCCTTCTGATTAGTAACTTGGCAGAGAGCCGCTTACCTATCAGAACTGTAAGATGAGGCTGTCAGCAGTCGGGCTCGGATGGAGAAGGGCTCAGGGCCCATCACTCCTGGCTGCACTTGGTGTTCCTGAGCCTCAGAGTCAGAGAGGGCTATAACCTCTGACCACAAGCCCATCGGAGGCACCCATGTACAGTTTCTATCCAGTGGCCACACGGAAGCCACATGGTAGGCCCTGGTTAAACCAAAAGCCACAAAAACAAAACCAGGAGTCAGAATCTGGGACAGGACTGGGCCATGGGTGTACTCGCCAAAGATCAAAATCCATTAATAAAAATTTCGAGTTCAGTTAATATCCCTGTTAAGGAATAACTGATCAGAACTGATTACTTTCGTTAAATTCCATCCAAATGCCAATTAATGTCTTAGCACTGATTCAAAGACCAAATGTCTGACCTGCTTAATTTTAAACCACTTTTATTTAAATTTTAAATCCATTTAAATTTTTAACTTTAAACTTCATTTTAAGTCTGTTTTTCAACTCATTGATTCTGTTATTATTTCCATAGTTCCTTCTATGTTTTGGGGTTTAATTTACTTCCTCATGTAGAAATAGATAAACTAGATAACAGACAACTAAACTTTTAGTGTCTTTGTTGTCGTTTGGGTATTTCTTTGGGGGGGGGTGGCTGCTTTTCAGTAGTGATGGAATAAACCCTGCCTCATGCACGCTGGCACACACTCTGCCACTGAGAAACATCCCACCCTGCAAATATTCCTAATAAAACACATCGAGGTCTGTGCCCACCGTCTGCCTCTGTGCCCTGTTCACCATCTGGCCTATGCCCACCTCTGCTGCGTCTCATGGTCTTCTCCTGCTGATTTCAGTTTGTGCTTGTGTCACTCACTGGAAATGCTATGACATTTTCTTGAATTTGTTTTTTGCTCAAAAGATACACAAAAGTTACTCACTAACCGTCTAAACATCTTTACAAATATTTAAGTGTTCAGGCTGGAGAGATGGCTCAGCCACTAAAGCTAGGCTCAGAACCAAAATTACAAACATCTAAGCTGTGTGTATGTGGTGTGTGTGTGTGGCAGGGGCGTGTCCGTGTAGGTGCCATGGCAGAGGCCGGAAGAGGCACTGGATCCCCGAGCTGGACTTCCGGCCCCTGCAGAGCCCTGACTGGTGCTGGGTAACACAGGGGTCACCGGGGAAGCAGCCGGTGCTGTTACCCACTTCTCTGGCTGCCCTGTGCTAAAATGTTGAGTTAGAATCTACTGTTGTAAAAGTATAAACACGGTTGCTCTGTCCTCATTGCTGTCCCTCGGACATGTTTCACCGGGACTGCAGAGAAGGCCCAGCAACGGGGAACACCCACTCTTCTTCCAGAAGACGAGGACTGCTTCCCGCGCCCACAACCATATGGTTGTTCCCGTGTCGAACAACCATAGCGCCCTTTCTGGTGTCTGGTGAGCACTGCACGCACAGGACACACAGACACATCCTCAGGTAAGACGTTCACACACACACAGAACTACACGAAACGTGTAGCAAATTATGTGTTGTGCCTGTGAGTGTGGGCTCCCGAGTGCCACCGCAGCAGGTGTGGGGGATTCTGGGTACCACACACAGGTCATCGGGCGGGCACGGCAGGCACTGTTAGCTCGGAGCCACCTGGCCAGCCCCTGCTTTTCTTTTTCTTGAGGAAAACTTATTCTTTATCCTGACGGTTGTCATCCTGGAGCAGATACATTTTGCTTTCTCTGCATACTTTTATCATTTTTCTCCTTGTCTTTGCTTCCCAGTCATCAGACCATGGTGACAATTTAGGGGTGGTTTTACTGTGTTTAACCCTCTTGTAGCCTGACGTACTTTTTAGATCAGTAAGTTTCTGTTCCATCAAGTGTGAGCAACTGGCAGCCATCACCTGCAAACGTTTCTTTTCTTTTTCATTTTTCCTTGCTTTTCTGTTTTCACTACTTTGTTTTCATTTTGTGCTAGTTTACCCCCATGCCATAAGTATTTGTTTATTCCCTTGCTTCCGGGACACCCCTCTGCTGTGTAGTCCTGTTCTTCATGGATCGCCTGAGTGCATCGGGGAGCCCAGGCATGTCTAATCTAACCTCGAGCTTGCCCCGTGCTGCGGGGCACCTTGGGAGCTTGGCTCACCTGGATGTGATCAGTAGCCAGAGGAGCTGTGCTGGAGCCATTCGGCTCTCTTCACTCTCTACGTCCTGAAATGTACACAGCAAAACGCCAGCACCATCTGAGCACCACAGATTCTGTGCTGGGCTGACACACTTCATCATCATACTCCAGAACAACGCTGCTCCGTTCAGCTCTGGGGACAGGCATGCCTTGATGGCCTGGCGGTCTCACAGATGCCATTAAAGTAAAGATCTGAACCTCCTAATTGGCATTTTATTGGTACTGGGGTCTGTGCGACTGTCCGGGTTAAGGGTAACAAATCACTGTTACAAGGCACTAGGACGAGACGGGTGGAGTATTGATACCCACCATGGGGGCCACTCTGTCAATTTCTTCACACCTTTTCCTTTCCTCTCTTTACATTACAAAGCGCGTGTGCGTGCGCACGTGCGTGTGTGTGTGTGTGTGTGTGTGTGTGTGTGTGTGTGTGTATTCTCTCCAATGACTGCTAAAGCCCACGTAGGGGCTTTTCTGTTCTAGACTTTGTATTTTGTTGTCCACTTACAGTTTCTGTTTCTTTGCTGAGTGCTTGTCTGCAGAATTAGGATCCCAGTCCCTTCCACACAGCCAGCAGCAGCAGCTGTAACTACTTTTTGCCTGATTCCATCACTTGCCTCCAAGTTAATCTCTGCTGACTGTTCCTTCTCTTGTCAGGGGTTATGGTTCCCTGGGCATTTTCACGCCCAATGACTGATGTTTACCCTGGATGTCCTGATGATACTTATTGCTCCTTTCTGCCTCTGAGAAGGACGGGTTTAGTTGCAGCAGGTCAGGGGGTGACATACTCAAGCTTTGGACTTGGTAGGCTGTGCAGTGGACGTAGCTCGTGTGTGGACTCAGGTCAGCTATCTGCTCAGTGATGGTGACGATACTCCTTAGGACCTCCCAGATCAGGTGAAGCCTTGGAAGAGGCTTGTATGTTGATCTGGGGGCTTTTTTTTTTTTTTTTTTTCCTGTCCAGCCACTGGAACTCAGCAACTCGACCTTCTTTTCTGGGTCGGCAGGACTGTGGTATTTGGTTTAGGATTTAGGAGCTTGCAAGGGCACGGAGCACCCAGAAGTTCCAAGGGAAAAGCTCTAGCTTGACTTCATCTGCTGCAGTTCCCTCTGCTACGGAGCCCCCTACCATTCTTACTTTGGGTTGCTCTCTCACGCCTTCCTTGTCTAACTCATTCTCCAAAGACATTTGCTAGTGCACCCTTCCCCCTCAAAAATCATTTCTAACCCCCTAACTTAGCAGGTTATTTCAATGTAGCGTACCTTTAAGAAACAAAACAACAAAATCAAACTAAAAGGGGAGAATTCTGCGTAAACGTCTATGATAACGCTACGCTGGACACTTACACCAGAATCCAAATCTCTGTTTCACTGGAACTTTGCCAAAGGATGCCCAAAAAAAACCAGAAGCCCAGCTTTGGGGGCTGAAGGGTCACATTCCTCGGACTGCTACCAAAGTAAGCACACACTCTAGAGTTCTGGAACACATACAATTCCCAGCATTCTAACACCATGGAAGAAAACATCCTGTAAGAAATGATAACAGGAAAAGCTGTGAGCATCACCTAGTGAATGCCGAGAGCATAGCGAAAATCCTTTGAATAACTGAAATTTTCTGAAGTCAACTCGGAAAAGCACAGCTAGTTTTCGTAAAGGATCATTTGCATAAACTTTATTCTAAGAAAAGCCAAAAGCAATGAGAATAGAAGGTTATGTGCTCACTGTCAGGGATTTTATATGTCCCCAGAAAATTAAGACGCAAGTTTCCGCCATTCGTCAAGCTATACGTCCGTCCCTGTGTGCACCCATGAGACGCTTTACGCTCCTGGTAATGCACCAACACCAAACGTTTGTCACACACCTGTCCTTCCCAATAGTAACCCAGCGAGGCTACTGTATTGTGCCCTGCTGTGCTGAAAACGTCACACTTGGGGACAAGGCCACTGTGAAGGCTCTAGGGCTACACTTTTATACGTGGGACAAGGCCTGCGGGGAAACTTCCTGAACACCAGTGCACGATCCTCAGAGAACCGACTGCGCGCGCATGTGTGTTTGGCGGCCAAAGGTCAACATGTCTTCCTCAGTCTCTCTCCACACTATTAGCTGAGAAGGAGACTCTTGGTGAGCCCAGTGCCCATCAGCTTGGCTGACCACGGTGCGCAGGGATCTGCCTGGCTCTGCTTCTCCACCTGCGGGGGTCACACAAGTACCGGTAAACCTAGCGATACGCGCGCATTGAGCATCGGGTTCTCACGCAGGCACGACGCCCACTTTACCAACTGACCCATCCCCCAGCCCCAAATCTCAACATTTTAGGGAAAAACGTAAGTTCTGTTGGGCATGTCGGTAAGTCTGGCACTCGGGAGGCAAAGGCGGTTGGACTATATGTTCAAGACCAGCCTGGTCTACAAAGAGAGTTCCAGAAAGCAAGGGCTATCCTGCCTTCCACCCCCCAAATTTTTTAAGTCGTTTGAAAGACTCAAATACATTTTTCAGAAAGAATTTAACTTCTTAGCAGTATAAAGCTCTTAGGGGCACCTTAAAAATGTGGATAAATACTCAGTGAGCACTTCCTGCTGTACGTTTTAAAAGAAAGCCTGTTAAATGGGACAAGACACACAAAACCCAAGAGTTCAGACACACACACCAAATTAAACAGTAACATCAAAACAGTGCTCATTTAGATTATGCTTTGACAATATTTCCTCATACATAAAAACTGTATTATCAGTGCGGGCCATCCTAATCCTAAAGGTACAATATAAATAAAGAAATTCAAAAAGCAAATGAGCAGGTAACAGATACAGACACACAAGCACAGCATGCGATGGATGAAACTTCCTTAGCCAAGACAACGTATAAAGACTGTCTGGAGTATCAAGCTTTATTATACCATGTTCTTGAATAAATACACACAGGCACCCGCTAGCACATGAATGCACGCAATCACACATGCACACACATGATGCAACCTGTGACTTTGTATTCCAACTTAAAAACTAATTCAACATGAAACAAAAATGATCCATAAAGTTTCAAACTTGCAATCTATTTGCAAGGTATTATCATAACCTCTGTGAAGAAATTAAGACTGCCAATAAAATGTGTAAGAAAATCTTAAGTGAACTTCGATGGAGAGCAGACTCCTTGCAAATCTGTTTCCTGGGCCACCCAGTAAATGCTGGCTGTCACTCAGGAGTCTAGAAAGTAATGCAGGGCGTGGCGGAGCCTGTCTTTAATCTCAGCCCTCTCGGGGTAGAGGTAGCGGATTTCTAGTAGTTTGAGGCCGTCCTGGTCTATATAATGAGTTCCAAGCAAGTCAGGGCTACACAGTGAGACCCTATCTCAAAACAAGGTTTAGGAACAACCTTGAATCCACGTCTCCTATCAAGGGTTCCTTAAGAATGCACTTTTAGTTGGATCTTCCCAAACCTCTTTACATATGAGAGTTAAAATAAAAAAAACAACAAACACTTCTCATAAATTATTCACCCTGCACTCTTTTCCAGCACTTTGCTAGCCGGTCAGCACCATCTATTTTTAAGCCAATGGCGCACAGCCTTCCTCTGTCTTGCATCTTTTTCATTTCTTCATTCACAAGCATCTGCTGATCTTTTGGTACACCTGCCCTGACAACAAGCATACCCGAACAGGCCCTGGGTACTTACACGACTTAAGTCTTCAGGATACCACCTTGTACTGTCCTCCAATTAATTACCTTACTGCTTGCTTTTGACGGTTTCCTGTCATCTGGGTGTTACTAATTCCAACACATCAAGCTTGTTTCAAACATTGCCTTAGCACCAAGACTCTCACTCATCATGGACTCACATAAGTGTCAGAAATATATGTTTTCTAACAGGCCGCCCAGAGACTTCATACAACTCTGAATTCTTAGCTCACGTCCAAACAGCACCCACTGCTTCCGAGGCTACTTCCTCCAGCCACAGCCCCTGGAGGAAGGCTCCGCACGGCTCCGCACTAGCCAGAAAGTTGAGTAATCCGGACAGCATTTCTTAACGTCACTGATAGGCACTGGACCAGCCTTGCTAATGTGCAGGGAGGCAGAGTGATTTATCTCCACAGTGTTTTCCCAATGAAGTCATTCTTCAAGGCTCCAAAACAGAAACGGCTGACTCAGGAATCTTTAATCTATTGTTCCAGAAGTTAGGTGGCAAGCCGTCCGTTTCCCATTTAATAAAAGCGTGGAGATATTTCAACATGTTCCTAATTTTCACAAATCTCTAAGAGATTAAGAAGTGACTACTAAGTAATTCTTAATTCTTTGGCAAGTACTTTACACAGAAAAAAAGAGGCAAGAAAGTGTGAGGGGACTTGTGGGGAAGAGAGGAGCCCCAGGGAGGGGGAGGAGGACAAATGAGGACAAAGCATGAACAATAACCAAATGTAGCACACACACACGTGCATGAAACGTCATAATGCAGCTATTTATTATGAATAATTATACAAGCTGCTGAATAAGAAAGCACAGTGCAGGTACTCACAGGGCTCACAGACTTGCAGATATTTACCTTATTTTGTGACTTTCCTCTAGGATTTGCCTTGATGGCTTCCTGTTTAACACTTGTTGCTAGTTTATAGTTATTTTACCGTTTTCTTCCTAATTTTCAATTACATTTAGACATATTATCCACACATATATTTGCCTCTGTTAAGAAAGATGATTTCTAATGACACGATCAAATTTCATTACCAGAATTTCAGACAGACAGACAGATGGGAGCGGGTGTGGTGGTACACACCCTTTCATCCCAGCACTCTGGAGGCACGCAGAACTCTGTGAGTTCAAGACCTGCTTGTTCTACATAGCAAGCTCCAGGTCAGCCAGGGCGACATAGTGAGACCCCGTCTCAAAACAAAACAGCAAAATCAGCAGGAAGTGGATATGCTCCAGCCAGGAGGTAAGAGGTGTCGCCATTAACAGTTATACCATCCACAGTCCCTGAACACCTGTGTCCCGGGTAGTCTGGGAGCACGGAGGACAGACTGACCAGGAAGAACAGATAAGGTGCTGGCCATCCGGATATTTTCTTGTCACCAAACATGTTTTCAGAGGCTTGAGGTTCAAGTTGAAAAGGACAATACGGTTAAAATAAAAGCTGGGGTGTGGGGATGCGTTGTTTGTGGAAATGGTGCGTGCCAGAGCATGCCAGACTCCAGATGCGGAAACGGCCAGGAAAACAGCCTCCTCAGGAAAACAGACTCCTCACCGCTCCAGAGAAAGCACCAGAAGCCCAGGCTTTTGTTCCCCAGGGGACTTATGCAAGAAAGCAGGAAGCCAAGAACAACCGAGGCAGCCCCACCCTCCCCAAACATCTGCAGGCCAAATCTTTTTTATATAATTATTTTAATTTTTATTAATTACAGTTTATTCACTTTGTATCCCCCTGTACCTCCCTCACTCCTCCCTCCCAACCCCACCCTCCCTTTTCCCCACCAGTGTCTCTCTCTCTCTCTGTCCACTGATAGGGGAAGTCCTCCTCCCTTTCCCTCTGATCCTAGTCTATCAGGTCTCATCAGGACTGGCTGTATTGTCTTCCTCTGTGTCCTGGTGAAGCTGCTCCCCCCTCAGGGGGAGGTGATCAAAGAGCAGACCAATCAATTCATGTCAGAGCCAGTCCCTGTCCCCATTACTATGGAGGCCACTTGGCAGTTCAGTATCCAAAATCTTTTTAATAAGGAAGTGTGCATTGCAATTATGAAGAAGTGTAAATTTGAAGAAGGGTGTTCATTGTGTGAGAACCGTGTGTGTGTGTGTGTGTGTGTGTGGGTGGGTGGGTGGGTGTTCTCCACCCATCAGAAAGCAAAAGCATGCCCAGTCAGGGAGCGTTTGGCGGGTGAGCTTAGGAGGTTAATAATTTTGCCAATGCAAAATTTAGGTGATCAGATCAGCCTCATTCTTTACAAAGGAACTTCCGTTTAAGACAAGGGCTAGAGGAATAGCTGCCAGTCATGAGCATGGTCTGATTTATTATTGAATTATTCAGTTATCTGAATTATTATTCATATGACGGGCACCCAGGTTTGCTTTTTTAAAGCCAGTCATTGTGGCATGTACTTGTATTTCTAGCCCTGGAGAGGCAGAATCAGGGGGATGCCTGGCTTGCTGGAGGGCCAGCCTAGCTGCATCAGACAGCCAGGTCCTCGTAAGACACCTTATCTAGAGGCTCCTGGGGAGTGACACCTGTGCTCGACCTCTGGCCTCCACACAGACCCACGGTACACACTGAATTACAGGTGTGCACACACACACCACCCTGCCACACACAGGGCCAATAAAGTATGCCTCTTCTTCATTTCTGTTTCATTCTGTTAAAACAGGATCTCCCTGTGGAGTCCTGGCTGGTTCTAGAACACACTATGTAGACCAGGCTGATTTCCAGCTCCGAGGTCCACCTGCCTCTGCCGCTTAAGCGCTGGGTCTAGTTAAGTAGGTTTCTAAATGCAAAATAACGATCACATACATTCAAAACAGTGTATTCATGTATTGGCTCTTCTTCCCGCTGCGCAGGGCCCCTCTGTGACTCCTGAATGTAACACAGAACTTTGTAACCATGTGTTCTCAGCAGGGCCATCTCGACCCAACAAAAACTGGTTGGGTAGGAAGAAGAGGGGAAAAGAACAAATATCTAGTAACAGCTGTGGTCCACAGAAACACAGCGGACCTGCCGCACTAAGCTTTCTCACGTCCTGCCCCGTGTTCTAGGGCCTCTGGCACTTTACAGCTTAGCGGGCTGACTCTCCCCACGTTCTCCCCTGCTGCTTTCCCTGGGGTGGGAACAGCTTTCCTTTCCTGGTTCTTTGGAAAGAGTCCTTAAGGAGTACACACCAGTCCTGGATCTCGCTAACTCAAACACTTCCAGCATCTGAAACATTTTCAGCCACTTTCTTAAGCTAGATAATATCTTTCTGAGCTGGGCACAGTGGCTGCATTCAAGGCCAGTGGCTACAAGGAGAAACCCCATCTCAACACTGCCCCCCTCACCCCAATCTTTCTGATAGCCTATTTCCCAATTTTGCTAAATTTTCCCGAGGCCACACTACATTTTTTTTTCAACAGCTCTTTGGTAAGACGTATCACAGGCTATAGAGTCATATATATATATATATATATATATATATATATATATATATATATATAAAATCTAAGAGCTGGCATGGGAAAAGGGGATAGGAGATGTGGCTCAGTTGGAGGTGTGTGTGATGCCCGTAGCTTGTGAAAGGCCATGAATTTAATCCTGTGCAGTGGAAGGTTTGGTTTCTTTAAAAACTCAATTATGTTATATAAACATGTTTTTGTTTTAATCCCAAGTGTGGAATATGGAGATGCTTTTAGTTTGTCCACAGCTAATAAGGGTCTCCTGCAGCTCCAAGAGGGGCTTGGTCTTCCCCAGCTACAGTTAGTGGAATGCTGAGGACTCAGATAGGGTATAAATTCCAGAGCCCAGAGAGAGGAAGGGGCTTTGAGGAGACGGATGGAGAAAGCAGACGGCTGCTGGTCCTGCTGCCCTACTAGATATCCTGATGACTGAAACTGGTGTTGCCCCCAAAGAACCCAACAACCCTAATCAGCCAGAACTAAGTCTAACGAGGTCTACATCTCCTCTCCCTTCAAACCTTCTTTCTCTCCTACCTAGGGTCAGGGGGTTGGAAGGGAGGCAGAGGCATTAAGGAACCCCAATTAAAACAGAGTAAAATACACATACTTACAATCCTGTGTTCATGTTTACATGTGCACACACCCAAACAAGACTCCTACATAGGAAAACGTTCCTAGATTTCCTTGTAAGCTTGAGATGGAAGCAACTCTTGTAAGTGTCCCCGCCTTTTCCGTGTCTGGTGAGAAGGGCTCACTCATCTCCACCTCTCGACACTGAGTCAGCTTCCACAGAGCCCTACTGAACTATCGAAGGAAACCCTCCTGCACGTCTGCACTAGCCATGGGGCTGGGGGACAAGGCGGGGTGCACTTCCACGTACATGTTGGCTGCTCAAGGCTGTGTCAGTTTCTCTGCACTCTTGCTCCGCTGACCCCACAGTCTGTTTCTCATTTTCACAGTCCAGGAAGGACCAATAGGCAGGAGGCCTCCATCATACAGCAGTCCATCCGAGTCTCCCTTTTTGCATCCCTTCTATCAGGGGTGGGACGGTCTGTCCTTTCACAGGCTAATTCTCTCCTGAAAGTGGCTTCTGACTGCATCCCCCAACTGTGCTCTTTCCTATTTCCCACAGTGAACATCTGAACTCTTCCTTGCTCACCACCTCACACATCTCCTGAGGCTGGGGTGCCTTGCTCGAGGGTAAAGGCATTCCTAACTAACGGCAGTGCCCTGGACTTGGTGATGTTAATGCGCTCAGTGGCTTTATAATCCAAAGATGTTTATTCCGTTGCCCTGGGAGCAATTTATTAATTAAGCATACCTTTCTTTCCTGGCATCTAAAGGTCAGGCTTTATTTAAGAACTGTGACCCTCTGGTATATGGTAAGACTGTTGATTGAGTGAAGTAAGGGGCTAGGGAGGTTTGAGTCTGCCCTGTAGGCAAAGATCCTCAGGCGGAATCGGTGGTCTGTCATTCCAGGGCTCAGGTGGGGAAGGGGGTGCCAGAAGCACACTGGCTGGCTGTACTGCTCCCCAAACACTAAGAGAGCCTGCCTCAGTGAATAAGAGGAGTGATAAAGGAAGGCTCCCCAAATCAACTGCAGGCCTCCACAGAAACTCGCACACTTGTGGTGTGTAGCTTCAAACACATAAGCCCACACACGTGAACACACATACACAGGCCCACCCCCACCCCCACATAACACACATAAAAAAACAAGTGAGATGGTTGAGATAAATCTCAGGATAAAGACGGTGCCACCAACCATATGGTAGGCAAGTACTTCAGGCATTTTTCCTAGCTGCGGGGGGAGGACCGCTTACAAATACTTGGCTTGCCTTTCAGTTAGGACACAGGCGCCATCAAGGTGCTGTCCTAAGCAGAGAAAGAAACACACACACAAATGGAAGAAGGTCTACTAACTCAATTTACTGCCTTCTAGAGTATATTACCTGGAAAAATCACATGAAAAAATTAAAGCATCAGTGTGCTTGTCTGAAGTGTAACCGAGCTGACAGGTGGAGGCTGGGGGCAGGAGAGCAGGGGGCATTCAACTGCTCGGCGGGCAGTGGGTGTGGTGCCGTCCAGGGTGGATGTGTGGTGGGGAGATACCCTCATTGTCACAGTGCCTTGAGAGATAAGCAAGCTCAGAGGCTTGGAGTGGCAGAAACAGGAAAGCTTGTCTGCCAAAGCACACACATTCCAAGCCCCTGAAACAGCTCTTGTAAGTTCTGGTTCTTCAAAACTCGCGGCTCAGAACAAAGGAAACACTGAAAAAGGTGAGCGTGTGTCTCTAACTCAGGACTTCGAGAAAGGATGTGATTCAAAAGTTAGCTATGCTAGAAAACATTCAGACCCAAGGTGAGCTGAAAGAAGACAGAGTCTGGGACAGCACTGACTAACCATCCCCTCAGGTGAAGTACACAGAAAGTGAAAGCTCTTAGGCAGCTCCAGACAGGCTGCAGACATGGAGTCCTGACTGCTCACGTGCTTTGAGGAGGGAGCTGTCTTTACACGCCTGATTCAAGTAGTTCACGCTGGGAGGCAAGCTCTAAAACTCCGTTACACAAGGAACCTGGCGCAGCGTGCTTCACTCATTCGAGGGCCTTTGAGTCCTGATTTTGCAGTGCGGCCAGAACTTGGCAGCAACTACTCCAACTTTCCAACTTGGGCCTACCCTCCGCACACTGGACCAATTTAAAACAATGTAGATCTTTCACTATGATATTGTTTATATCATATTTACTTATTTTATTTTACTTATTTTTGGAAAAGGCCTGTTTCACTCTCTATGATTCTGGAACTCACAATGCCAAGACCAAGCTTACCTTACACTTGTAGCAATCCTCCTGCCTCCACCTCCTGAGTGCTGGGATTACAGGCATGTCTTACCATGCCTAGCTACCATTTATATTTTACAAGAAATGGAGTCAAAGACCCCTCCATACTAATGTCGTCCTGGTTGTTTGTAATATGCATTGACAGGTGAACCAAGACTAGAGACACGGCCAACATCCCAGGCGTGCAGCAGAAAATCTTAGGAGGTGTCACAGTGAGACACTGTTGCCATGTGGGCAAGGGCAGCTGGTGGCCTAGGCAGAATGGTCCATTAGGGTGAACAAATTATCATTTAGTTGCAATCAGTCAAAAAGGACTTGGGCTTTGAAAATAGACTATCCTTACTCAAAATTGAAATTCTGTTGCATATTAGCAGGTTGATTGCTGTCTTCTTGTGAAGGTGTTATGGTTAGTCAAAACATATTTAAGTCAGAAGGGAAAAAGGAGGCCTTCGGGTAATGGGGAGAAAATGTAAAAACTAAAGAGGACCAGGTGCAGTAACTCACATAAGAAATTCTATCACTCAAGAGGCTGAGGCAGGAGGCTTGCCAGAACTGTGAGGAAAGACTGGGCTGCAGAGTGAGGCTGTGCCTAAAACAGACAAGGGAAAGGACTAAGGAAGCCTGTCTGCATAAACTCTGCATACTCCAGCTGCAGGGCCTTTGGCAAGTCAGAAGCTCTGAGCTCCATTACCGCAGCGATACCAGGGATGGGAGCTATACCAGGCCAGCCAGTTTACATAACAGAAATGTAGCACCTTAAATCATTAGGACAAGTCCTGCTGATTAAGTATAATTTTATCCCATTTCTCTATAAACTTGTGCTTTATTATAATAATGCCAATGACTATAGATTAAAACACTACAGAAGATTTAAAAATCATTGGCAGGTGGTGGTGGAGCAGGCCTTTATTTCTAGCACTCTGGAGGCAGAAACAGGCAGATGTCTGAGTTCAAGACCTGGTCATACAGAGCAAGTTCCAGGACAGCCAGTGCTATACAAAGAAGCCCTGTCTCAATCATCAATCAATCAAGCAAGCAAACAAACAAGCAATCAAGCAACCATAATAATTTGATTCCAGGCCAGCCTGTTGTACAGAGTGAGTTCCAGGACAGCCAACGCCTCACAGGGAAAACCTGTTTGGAAAAACCAATATATATACATATTGGTATATATATATGGAAATTTGCAGTTAAAATATTTCTGACAGTGAACTACTTGTTTCTTAGAGTTCTTAAAACTTTTTCTTCGCTAAAAGCCTCCTCCCCTTAAAAAAACAATGCACTTCTTGGGATGTAACTCAATTGATAAGACTGTCTGACCGGAGCCTCAGATTCCATCCCCAGCACAGAATAAACTGGGCTATGGGCTCCTGTGACCCCAGCCTGGGCTACACGAGACCAACAAAACAAAAACTCACAACACTTTGTCAAAGTGCACACTCTGAGGAACAACAGATTAGTGTCTTAACAAAGGCTCCTGGCAGTTTTGCTGATGAGAAGCGGTTAATTGCGCTGGACACCTCTCACAGACACTGGGTGGGGTCCCTACCTGCTGTCAGTCTAGAATGTGAAAGGGGAAGATGTTTGCGCCGAAAACGGCCCCCACCTCCCAGCTGGTCCTAAGTGATGAGAAATTCGAGTACCACGTACTAGAGCTGTGTCGATCAAATCCCATAGTGTTGTCCACATGAGCGTGGGTTGTAAATCTGACTAAACGTCCGAGAAATTCAGATTACCACCAGGTTTTTAGCGGCTTTCTACAAATCACTAGAAAACGAACAGAACGCGTGTGGAAGCTCCGCTGCTGGGTCGTCTGCAGAGTTCTGTAAACCAAGAGGTCTGAAGTCCTTGTATTCCGTCACCCAGATGGCATCTGGATGCCCGGTCCACTCTAAAGCCTTGTCCAAGCGTCGGTCGACCACTGCAGACCCGGCAGAAACGTGACCGTTAGCTAAGGCCACACTTCTTACACTAATACCGCAGTCTGTACAAGGGAGTAAGACAGCACCTCTAACGGGTAATTTAAGAATCTCTGAGCCAAACTCAGGCACTCCCACAAGATCAATTAGTCTTATTTTTCACTTTAAGGAGGACAGGGACCCAAAAAATGTTTCTCAGCTGCTTTGCGAACCCTTAAGGAGTTGGAAACTCGCGAGGGTTTGCCCTCCGCTTCTAAGAAAGCATCCGCACAAGCACGGGGAGGAGGTGTGGGCTGAGCCGGCGCAGAGACAGGTAAACCTGACGGGCTTTAAAATAACTGAAAGCTGAGGTACACAGCCAAGCGTTGGGGGAGGGAAGAACTGGCTGCTGGGTCGGCGGAGAGAGGCTTTGGTGTCTACACAGCACACCCTGAGACTCCCGAGGGGCTGACTCTACCGCAAACACCTCTGTGCTGGGAACCAGAGAAAACGAAGGTCCTGCTAGGCTCGGCCTGGGAGGAAGGCAGCGGTCCTGGCCGCAGCCACTGGCCGGGAGATCCGGCCCCCTGGGCTGGGGGATGTGAGCAGCGCCTCCCGCCACCCTGGAGCTGCAGGTGAGCAGCCTGGTGCTCCCCGGATCCCGGTGGAGACCTCCCATTGCCCCTTCCTTCTTCAGAAAGTGTAACTTCAGGCATTCCGGGGTGGGGTGGGGGGGACGAGGGCGTTGGGGAGAAGAGCCGAAAACCCAGGCCCCAGCATCTCCGGGGTACTGAAGGTAAGGGAAGGAGAAGCGCCCGGGCCATCCCTGCCGCGACCGCGTTTTCTCCTCGCACGCCCCTCCCCCAGCCCCCGGCCCCTGCGGCGGCCGCGCCGCGCTGGGCGTCGAGCTGGGGGTCCCTGGCACGGTCGCCGGGGCTCCGGTGAGTTGGGTGGGGTTAGGGTTAGCGAGCTCGGGGACCGCGACGCTGAGCTCCCAGAGCCCGGGAGGAGGCAGGGACACCAACGAGGCAGGGAGGGCGCGTCCGGGCTGGGGCGCGCCCGGAGAAGCGAGCCAGAGGCCGGGCGCCACCGGCTGCGCCTCTCCATCCCTCCCGCGGGTCCCCAGCCCTTACCTCTGGGGTCGAGGGAGTCCGCAGGAGACGGTGCCGGGGCGCGGGGGAGCCGTGCCAGGGTTGGGCTCAGCGGCGGCCGGCGGCCCCCATGGTTCGTCGCGTGTGCCGCGGCGGCGGCGACGGCGCCTCGGTCGCTCCTCGTCCTCTCGGCGGGCTCTGAGCCGGGACGCGGCTAACGCCCCAGCCCCGCAGCCCCGGTTCCTCCTCCCCGGCTGCGAGCGAGCGAGCGGAGCCGCCTCCAGCGCCGCCCCGCGCGCCGCCCTGGCCCGCGGCCGCCAGCGCCGCCCAGCGCCCAGCCCCGGGGTCGCCGCCGCCCGCCCGCCGAGCCGCCGCGGCGGTGCCAGCCCCGCTGTGACGCAGGCAGCGGTGCCCGGGAACTTCCTCCCCGCCAGAGACCACCCGGCGCCCGGGGCGGGCGGGCCTGCGCTGCGCGGGCTGCGGAGCCCCGGGGATCGGTCCCGCCCGCCGCCGGACGATCGACGAAATCAACCCTCTCCGCCGCCGGACGAGCGAGCTGCCGGAGACGGCCCCCTGGCGGGCACTGCGGGCGACAGCCGCTGCGTCCCCAGCGCCCCGCGCGCAGCCCTCACAATGCCAGAGAGCGGTGGCTTCTGTGCGCATGGCATCCGCTCCGCTCCCACACCGCAGCTCCTCCCCGGGCTGAGCCTGAGGGAGCCGAGCGGCCCCTGCTAAAAATAGTCCTCCTGGGAACTCCCTGAGGGTCAGGATGGAGATAACCCTTCTCCAGAGAACCGAAGGTCCGAGGAAGCGCGGGATGGGGAAGGGTGGGGCGGAGGGGGCGGGGGTGCGGCGGGAAATACTGAGGGGAACAGAAGAGAAGGAAAGAAAGAAAAAAATCTGATGTCCTTAGTTCACAAAGCCTCACGCCCCTGGGCAACCTCAAGCCTGGCGTCCCGCTGGCGGGAGTCCCCATCTGGCGACCCCTGCCAGATGGGCTTCTGGGCAGCAGGTGCCCTCGGTAGTAAGCTCCGCCTAGGATTGTGTGTGCGTGGGGGCGGGGGAGGGACGGCAGGAGTGTGTGTACGCCTGTGTGCAAAAGAGTTAACAGTGTGCACCAAGCCACCTGTTGTTTAGATGGTGTGGGGAAGGGCGTCTCTCCCACCCTTTGATCTGAACCGTGGGTTTCTCCTCCCATCCCTCTGCCCAATTATAATAGGTCGAAAGCGCAGACTGACATCTTGAAGCCGGCAGCCCCCTAAATTGAAATTTTCCCTGTTGGGTTGTGTGTGTTGGTGGGGGGGGGCGGGGGCAGTAGGGACAAGATAACTGTAGCGAGTCTTCAGACAGTGAGCGCTGCCTCGGTACCAGCTGGCTGTCCTCAGAGCACTGATAAATGATTGCTCTGCCCTGGCAGTCTGGGGGAGACAGAACAGAGGAGAGAAATGGGCTGCCAACAGCCCATGAACTTGTGTGTGTGTGTATGCTCTTGCACAGTAAGTTTTTCCAAGCCATGATAAGAAGCAGTTGCTGGCTCCAGAAAACAACCTTAAACCCCTTCCGGCCTTAGGAGAATCACTGTGGCACCAACCTCATTAGCCCAGGAGACCCAACAGCCTAGGGTGCCCCCTCCCCCAGGAGGCGGACGGAAAGGTTTCCTGTCTCTGAGGGAAAGGCAGTGTTGGCAGTTGGCTTTAAGAAAGGGGGAGGCGGGGCGGGAGATCAGAGAACCTTGTAAGCCAGCAGGTACATGCGAAAGTACCCCATGAGGTAGCTCCATATTCAGGTTGTCTCCTCGGACACTGGGGCCGGGAGCGGCTGAGCGCTAGCATCTCAGGGCCTCGACTCTGGATCACCAGAACAGCAAAACCACAGGCAAGTCTCAGAGGAGCAACTTCTGAAGTCGAAAGCCTCCTAAGCAGTGCCTGGTTCGCCGGACACCTCCCCAGGACACTTCAGCATTCTCTGATATTGGCAACATCCCGACTCGAAGCAGCTGAGGCTTGCCAGGCCCCTGCCAAAGATAACGCCAAACCCTAGATGGTCTGTGAAGGCAGAACAGGCTTGTGGCTCTTTGCTCTTCTTCCCTTGGTTCAAGAAAGGACCACCCCGATTTACACACGCTCAGGCAATCTAGGTATAGTCCCAAGGTGCTGGGAGAATTCTATAATACGAGTAAAGCAGCAAGAAAGCAAAGCCAGCACTTCGATTTGTAAGCACTCAGTCCACGAGCACTTACTGAAATTATTACTCTTTTCCACATTGAAAGGCTGGCCCAGTGCTGAAGTTTGGGGATGAGATGTGCAGACCTCATCAGGACTTCGCTAGAATTGCTTTCTAACTGCCCAGATGACCTTCGTCTGTGATGACCTCTAACAGGCTGAAGGGGACAGTTCTGCACCCGCAGATGGGTGCATTAGATATGGAGAGTGTCTAGTCTGTGCCCGTGTGGCCATCTTTTCTTATTGGCTATCTTACAAACATCAAGTGTAGTCTTTTCATTCCAGTTACCTTAACTCACAGCACACACTTAGACAGCTCAGTAAGCAAGTGGGAGGGTCCTGAAGGTCTCAGAACACTATGGAGGCTCCTTACCTGACTTTAGGGTGTTCACAGGCTATGGAGGAGGGAGTCTGGAGAAGAGACGACATTGGAAGTCTGCATCTTCAAGCTATGATTCAAGTTCGGTGAGCGAAGAGGGTGTTGTTGGCTACGGAAGCTGGGAGTCTACGTTTTACGTGCGGAGTTCTCCAGTCCCTGCCTCCCACGCTGAGCTAAGGACAGAACTCAAGGCTTCAAGATTAAAGTTCTACATGTAAACTTTACACAGAAACAAGTTAACTGCAGACTGTGGTGGAGAGCAGGAGTGGAGGTTTCTGGACTGGACAAGGCTATGGTCCCAGGGAAGGAACTGGACACATCTGGACTCAAATGCTGTGTCACCAGCTACGTGGCCCCTAGCTTCTTCATCTTTGACCTTCAGCTCTCTCGTCTCTTTCCCAGGCCACTCTTTAGGGGTGTGGTGAGATTGGGGGTATATCTTGTAGATGGTGTGAAAATGTTGCATTGTTTTGTTAACTGCAGGGAAAAAAAACCAAACAAACCTTCCCTAAACTGTCATCTCAGTCTCTGAATGTATAATTAAAGAATCACTTTCTGTCAGGTGTCTGCCCCTTCCTGGAAAATATTTCTTCTTTCTTTGGGCTCTCAGAGCACTTTGTTTTACACATCTGCTTCACCATCGAGTCCAGGAGTTATCCTGGCTCAGGGACAGTATCTTTCTTCATCTTCGTATTTGTTATCAATTCCTAGCCTGGGACCTTCTATTAAATACTGATTTAATTTCAAATTGCAGTTTATTGGGATTCCTCCGGTATAACTCATTCTGTAGGCTCTGGATTTGGGATCCTGTAGATCGTAAAGAAATCACACTTGATAACAAACACGTATAAAGTACCACAACGAAAGCCAGCACTCTGAATGCTAACATAATACATGTTGAGAATCTTAAGATCACTTCAAAATAGTTACAGTAAAATTGCTTTCCATACAATATAGTATACGGCATGCTGTATGTGTTATGTCTACGGGTCCACCTGATTTTTTTCAATGCTGAAGTTACTCTTTGGGGTGGACCTGCTGTTCTTGTTTTGTCTTGCTTTCGATGTCCGTTGATCCTGCGTGGTAATAACGAAAGTCAAGTTTAAGCTGTCAGTCAAAACCACAGCAGGGTTTTACTCTGAGTCCTCTCTGCACTACTCATCTGCTCTCCGGGCCTTTCCCCAGCGTCGTGGGAAAGAACTGAACCACAGAAGACATCCTGCTTTAAGTTTCGGCGGCTAACATTGTTGCAACTATTAGCACTTAGCGAATTCCTGCATGATAAAACTCCACCGAGAGCTCCTGCTTTGAAATCCCTGGCTTCACACCATCAAACCCACCGAAAAACGTGGGAAGAACGCCTTCCCCTGAAAATAACCTGGGCACAGGAAGTTCCCTGAGCGGTAATGTGATGGCAGCTGAATGTGCACCTAAAAATAATGGGCCCAATGACCTAAAAATAAGAGGCTTTAAAACTTCAGATCCAGGGCAAGAGAAAGCTCAGCTGGTTAAAGTGCTGCCCAAGCCTGGTAACCTGAGCTGGACCCCCGGAACCCACAGTGGAAGGAGTGCGCCTGCACTCACACACGCACACATACACACATGCATACAAAAACACGTACATATGTGCACACACATACAATACACACGTACGTATACATACACACAAAAACTTGCATACATACATGTACACATACATCCCACACATACATACACACATGCAATACACACACACACACACACAGATACACATACACAGGGGGACATCAAAATTAAGAAAAAGACTTAAATGTATTTATTTATTAACTTTACATCCTGATTGCAGCCCCCCCCCTTTTCCAGTTCCGCTCTTGTACACACACCCTTCCCCCACCAATCTTCCCTCCTTTTCTCCTGAGAGAAGGCTACCAGCCCACCTCGGCACATGAAGCCTCGGCAGAGCTAGACACATCCTCCCCCTGAGGCCAGACGAGGCAGCCCAGTTAGGGCAACAGGATCTGAGGGGAGGCATCAAAGTCAGAGAGGACTCACCCGCCACGCTCAGGTTGTTGGGGGATCCACGTGAAGATCAAGCTGCCCGTGTGCTATATATGACCTAGGACCAGCCCAGGCGTGACTTTGGTTGGTGGTTCAGTCTCTGTGAGCCCCCATGGGCCCAAGTTAGTTTCCTCTGTAGGTCTTCTCGTGGTGTCCTTGACCCCTCCGGCTCTCTCAGTCCTTCCTTCAACTCTTCCATTGGACTTCCTGAGCACCACCTAACGTTTGGCTGCGGGTCTCTGCATCTGTTTCCATCAGCTGCTGGGTGGAGCCTCTCAGAGAACATTTACGCTAGACTCCTGTCTGCAAGCACATCACACTATTATTGATAGTGTCAGGGGCTGGCTCTCTCCTATGGGGTGGGTCTCAAGTAGGGCCAGTCTCTGGTTGGTCATTCCCTCAATCTTTGCTTCATCTTTGTCCTTGCACATCTTGGAGGCAGGACAAATTTTGGTTTTGTGGGTGTTCTTACTGTTAGTGTTTTGGAACACAACCTGCTCCTGGGTTACCCAGCAACTTAGGATGTCATGTGTTGCCAGCCAGGTGGCCACACCTGGAAGGCGTGGTTACCTTGCCCCTTAAAGGGCTAACCCTGACACGTGATCTCTCTCTTACACACTCTCTCTCTCTTACACTCCTACACACACACACACACTCTCTCTCAGGGTGCCCCCCTTTCCCTTTCCCTTTCTCTCTCCCCACCATGTCCTGTTCCCCCTCCCCCCCCCCTCCTATGGGTTAACCAGCCTCATGATTTTAACACTTACCCCTCTCCTGGAAGTCCTGCCTGGCTATAGGAGGCAGAGTCTCAGTGAGGATGACCCCCATAGACTTCCTGGTGCCTCCCCTATCCCATGTCTCCAGTGAATCCAAAAGATCACCTCTCCTTCTCTCCCCCGCTCTTTCTACTACTAATCCCCTGTCCCCTTTCCATCCCCTTTCTTACGTTTTCCCCCTCTCTCCACCTCAAATGTCTATTTTATTTCCCTTTCTGAGTGAGATTCAAACATCCTCCCTTGGACCTTTCTTGTTACTTAGCTTCTTTGGGTCTGTGGATTGTAATATTACCTCACTCAGGATGATCTTTTCTGGTTCCCTCCATTTTCCTGCAAATTTCAAAATGTCCTTGCTTTTAATTGCTGAGTAGCATTCCATTTTGTAAATGTGCCACAGTTTCTTTATCCATTCTTTGGTTGAGGGACATCTAGGTTGTTTCCAGTTTCTGGCTGTTACGAATAAAACTGCTATGAACATAGTTGAGCAAGTGTCCTTGTGTTATGGTGGAACATTTTTCTTTGGGTGTACGGCCAGGAGTAGCACTAGTCCCAATTTTCTGAGAAATTGCCAGATTGATTTGCAAAGTGGTTGTACATGTTTGCACTCCCACCAGCAATGGAGGAGGGTTCCCCTTTCTCTACAACCTTGGCAGCATGTGCTGTCACTTGAGTGTTTGATCGTAGCCATTCTAATTGGTGTAAGATGAAACATTAGAGTCATTTTGATTTGCATTTCCCAGATGACTAAGGACATTGAGCATTTCTTTAAGTGTTTCCCAGGCATTCGATATTACTCTATTGAGAATTCTCTACTTACCTCTGTACCCCAATTTTAATTGGGTTATTTGGTTTGTTTGTGTCTAATTTCTTGAGTTCTTTGTATATTTTGGATATTAACCCTCTGTTGGATGTAGGGTTGGTGAAGATTTTTCCTGTTCTGTAGGATGTCATTTTGGTCTATTGACAGTGTCCTTTGCCTTACAAAGTCAGTTTTATGAGATCCCATTTATTAATTGTTGATCTTAGTGCCTGAGCTGTTGGTGTTCTGTTCAGGAAGTTTTTTCCTGTGTCAATGAGTTCAAGGCTCTTCCCACTTTTTCTTTTATTAGATTGAGTGTATCTAGTTATATGTTGAGGTCTTTGATCTATTTGGACTTGAGTTTTGTGCAGAGTAATAAACATGGATCCATTTGCATTCTTCTACATACAAACCTGCAGTTAGACCAGCACCATTTGTTGAAGATGCTTTCTTTTTTCCATGGTATGGTTTTGGCTTCCTTGTCAAAAATCAAGTGTCTGTAGGTATATGGGTTTATTTCTGGGTCTTTGATTCAATTCCATTGATCAACCTGTCTGTGTTTATATCAGTACCATGCAGTTTTTATTACCATTGCTCTGTAGTACAGCCTGAGATCTGGGATGGAGATACCTTCAGAAGTTCTTTTATTGTACAGGATTATTTTAGCTATTCTGAGTTTTTTTGTTTTTCCATATGAAGTTGAGAATTGTTCTTTCAAGGTCTGTAAAGAATCGTATTGGCATTTTGATGGGTACCAGAGTTCGAATCTGGTGAGTTCAGTAACCCAGGATGGAGTTTGTGGAGCCGGTGGGGAGAAGACTCTGACCACTTGTTGGCATTTGAGCAAACGGCCCCAAGTAGCTGGAGCGTCTTTATTTATGCAGGATTTTAGAGCATTCAGACATATGCGGTTTCAGGTTTTCCTTTAATTGTTGTCCAAAAATCTCAACAAGAACTTACTAAAATTCCTTTTAAGTTTCCCTTGTTCCCTGTAGGCAGTGATTAACCTTTACCCACATCTAAGCAGTATGGTATCACGATCCAAATGATTACGTCACAACTAAGCACATGCGGATATTGCAAGCCAAATGATTTAAATATTGGCTTGCAGGACAAATGATTCTATCTAGCCAGGCACATCCAGTTTGCTCTGTGCATGGGCTGGGAGCAGACCTGCAGTTTCACAGTGAAAGGCAATTAGAATCCAAGCATAAGCTTAACAGGAGTGTGACCTTCCCATCTTCTCACAGTCCCGTTCAGTATGCTCGCCGTAGGCTTTAAGTTGGCTTTATGCCATTTTATCTGTCCAGTTTTACAGTATTGCTCTACTCCATACAGCTTTTTCATAGGGCAGAAACTAACAGTTAGCATTTTCCCATCAGTCTGCACCATTTCCCCCTTGTGTGTAAGCCCTTGTCTAAGGCAAGGATTAATCTATCCAACTTACATTTCTTTTACTAGCATATCAAACTTTACTTACTAACTTGTCCTAAAAATGAGCTAACTCATCCTGAGAATGAACTCTTCACTGTTGACCTTTAGGGCTTGTCTCTTTCTTCAGGCCCTGCCGTCTCCTAGCTGGATTTGAACTTTGCCTCACTCCAATGTATTGGCATACTTAGGTCCTCAGAAGAAGTGGTTGGCATTTCTAAGCCTGTCCTTTCATTTTTCTGAGACCATCTACTAAGGAATCTTTTTTAAAGGTCTTGGTCAATCATGCCTTTACTTAACCTTTAAATACGCAGGAATCATGCTCCATCTCCCAAGAACTGATGCAGGAGTTCCGGATATTATTCCCACTGGTCCCTGCCAGGTGGGAGGGAGGCTCCAAAGGCCTCAAGGAGGTTGCTTGTGGAACACTCATGCACCTTTCCCAGGAGAGGCAACATGACTCACGCCAGATGGAAAATACATTGAATCTGTAGATTGCCTTTGATAGGGCAGCCATTTTCACTGTGTTAATCCTACTGATCCATGAGCATGGGAGATCTTTCCATCTTCTGTTATCTTCCCCAATTTCTTTCTTCAGAGACTTGAAGTTCTTGTCACACAGGCCTTTTACTTGCTTGGTTAGAGTTACACCAAGATATTTTATATTATTTGTGGCTATTGTGAAGGGTGTTGTTTCCCTAATTTCTTTCTCATCGTGTTTATCATTTGTATACAAAAGATATACTGATTGTTTTAGAGTTCATCTTGTATCCAGTGACTTTGCTGAAGGTGTTTATTAGCTGTAAGAGTTTCCTGGTAGAATATTGGGGGGTCACTCCTGTATACTATCATATCATCTGCACATAGCGATACTTTGACTTCTTCCTTTACAATTTGTATCCCCTTGATCTCCTTTAATTGTCTTATTGCTCTAGCTAGAACTTCAAGTGCCATATTGAAGAAATATGGAGAGAGTGGACAGCCTTGTCTTGTCTCTGATTTTAGTGGAATTGCTTTAAGTTTCTCTACACTTAACTTGATGTTGGCTAGAAAAGCAGTTCTAGATCAAGTTCTTGACAATTAACCTCTTACAAGACAGAATGGTCTGGTCAGTGTGTGCTGTGAAATTTTCTTTGGAGGTAATTTTAGTATGTGTAGGACACACGTTATAGACTAGCAGCAGCCTCAAATGCATCGGCTTATTTAAAATCACCACAGCTGCCCATGAAATACAGCGCTCAGGTCTGTTGTTGACAGAGGGCGAGCCCACGCCCGTCAGGCTCTCCTAGCCGGCCATAGGTCCCACAGCCCTCGAGGTGAGCCTGCACAAGCCTTCCCTCAGAGTCAGACGTGACTGCTCAGTCCCTCGAGAATGAAATAGGCATTTTAGAATTGAGCCCCTCGACATTGGTGGTGTAGCTTTCCAGTCGCTCTTTTAAAAGTCGCTTTATTTTTCTTTTTAAAACATGGGGTGTGCCTGCACGCGTGTGTGAATGCAGGTGCACAGATGCCATGGCACACGTGTGGAGGTCAGAGGACAGCCTTGTGTAGTCATTTCATGTAGTCACTTCCTCATGATCCTTCTGGGGTCCAGGACTGAACTGGGGTCATGAGGCCTGAGAAGAAGCAGCTCTACCACCGAGCCAGCTGGGCCCATTCAGTAGGTTTTGAAATTGCTTTGCTCGCCTCAAACCCAGCATCATCTGGTGGTCTCACTGCTTACTCTTTAAATGCAGAGCATGAAGAGAAGGAAGCTGGACCACATTTATTTTAATTGTTTTCAGAAGAATGTATTCCGGTTTACAGTTCCCTGGGGATCAGAGCCCACCATATGTGTGTGTGTGTGTGTGTGTGTGTGTGTGTGTGTGTGTGTGTTTATAGAGCATGGCGCCAAGTGGCAGGCATGCAGCTGGAGCAGGCAGCTGAGAACTCACACCTCCAACCCAAGCACGAGGCACAGTAGAAGCAAACGTCTTCCGAGGGATCATAATGCGTGGCTCTGAGCATTCAGGCAGTGCCACACAGACTAGGCCGAGAGACTCCATCTTAGGAGTGTTCATGTGGGCCAGTGAGAGGTGAGCAGCCCTCGTGGGACACACTCATGACACCATGGTCTAAGAAATACGCATTTCAATCCTCATTTGAGTTTCCTGCCTTGTGACTTCCAACCCCTCGTTCTAAGTGCTTGGAGCTCTGGGAGACTGTGTGTTGGGTTTTGTCCTCAGTTCCTGAAGGAAGGGGGCATCTTCTGTGATGTATGGCATGCCCTTTTCAACTACCCGTGGCCTTCTGTTGAGGAGGTGGGCTTCACAAAGCCACGCCTGTGTACACTGGCTTAGTCTAAGCCTGCGGTTTACCCATCAGCAGTGCTGGGGACCTCGGTAAGGGTTTGTTCTGGCACCGAGGATACAGTGGCCCAGCGTGGGAGGGAAGGTGTCACAGTGAGAGTGGGTCTCAGCTGAAGCAGGGAATGCAGGGCAGCTGTGACACTGCACTATCATTCTGCCTGCTTCAACCTCACAGGGCTTCGAGGGATAGAAGCTGCCGTTCTCAGTCTTCCAGGTCCCGCCTTGCATATCAGTGTCTTCATTTGGCTGGTCAACTGTCTCTTAGTAGTGACCGAGTGTTCAAATGTCGGCTGTGGTGGTTTGAATGAAAACAGCCTTCATGGGCTCATAGGGAGTGGTGCCATTAGGTGTGGCCTCGTTGGAGGAAGTTGTGTCATTTGGGGTGGACTGTGAGGTTTCAAATGCTCAAGCCAGGCCCAGTGTCTCTCTCTTCCTGCTGCCTGCTGGTCCAAATGAAGAACTCTCAGCTCCTTGTCCAGCTGCCCAGATGCTGCCATGCTTCCCTCCTTGATAACCATGGACTAAACCCCTGAGACTGTAAGCCAGCCCCAGCTAGATGTTTTCCTTAGTAAGAGTTGCTGTGGTCATGGTCTTGTCACAGCAGTGATACCCTAACCAAGACAGTGGCCTTGAAAGAACCGATTCTTTCTCTCAGGAGAAAGGTTCACATTCCAGTGTAATGCAGACAGTGTCGAAGTACTGAGCAAAAGGCAGGAAAAAGCATCTTCAGGGTTTTCTTCTCTCGCCCTCTCTCTTTCCAAGATTATTTGCTTTATGTGTGGGGTGGGGAATGGGGAGGGGTGTTGTCTGTGCACCACGTGCGTCCATGGAAGCCAGAAGGTGTTAGGTCTCACAGGAACTGGGGTCACTGATGGTTCTGAGCCACCATGTGGTTGATTTGGAAGTGGGACCTGGGTTCTCTGCAAGCACAGCCAGTGCCCTGAACTGCTGAGACATCTCTTTACCCCCAAGGGTTCTGCTCGAATACTGTGCCCACCCGTACCTCACGTGCCTGTGACCTGCCCCTTTCTCGTCTCTCTGGCTTAGTGGAGACTTTTGGTGTCTTAAAAAAACTCCGTTATGTTCTTTAAACATGTTTTTGTTTTGATCCCAGGTGTGGGATGTGGGACTGACTCAGACAGTCACAGCAGCAGACTTTTTGCTTTGTTCCGGCTCTGAGAGGAGCTCTTTGGACTTTGGAGAGAGAATAAATGCCAGAGCCCAAGAGTGTTGGGGTGCTCCAAGAAAAAAGGAGGTAGCTGCTGCGTCCCCTGCTGCTCCTGGCTGCCGCTGTTGCCGTTTGAAGAGAAGAAGCTGGAGATCTCCTGAAATGAAGACTGGACTTGCCCCAGGGAATGCAATGATCCTAAGCAGCAGGAAGTAGCTGAGAGAACTCTGCCCCTCTGCCCACTGACTTTCTCTCCTATCTGGTGTTGGGGCGGAGAAAAGAAAGAAAGAGATAGAAGAAATGTAAATAAAATAGAGTTACAAATTACCACCAACACCCTGGAGAAGTGGGTCTTGACTCTTCAACTGCTGTGACCCTTTGTTACAGTTCATGCCCTGGGGACCCCACCCATAAAATTATTTTTGTTTCTGCTTCATAACTGTAGTTTGGCTACTGTTATGAATCATAATGTAAGTATCTGCGTTTTCTGGTGGTCTTAGGTGACCTCTGTGAATGGGTTGTGCAGCCTCGAAGGGTTTGCGACCCACAGGTTCAGAGCAGCTGCTCTGGGGCACCAGAGGCCAAGAGAAAAAGGCCAGTTCCCTGGGTGCTGCAGTTGCTGTGAAGAGAGAATTTTCTTTTCTCTTTTCCTCAGGATTCTCCTTTCTACAGCATCCAGGAAAGTGGGGCAGACTAAATTTTCACTTTGCAAGGCCAGTGAAATATCAGGCCCTGCGCATTTTGACAGCATCTGTGTGGCTGGCACTGGCAGGGTAACTCGGCATTCCCATCTTACCCTCCTTAGCCGTCACTGCGTATGGATATTCTCGCCTATACATGCTTTTCTAGGTGATTTACAGCCCTCCATCCCTGTTCCTGAGGAAGATTTAGTAGAGGGCCTTTGGAAATAGAATGTTCTGATTGCAAGACCTGAAGGAGAAGCCACCAAATCTGGCCTGGTGGGGAGGCACTGAGACTTCAGCTACGTGGAAGCTGACGTGACGCAGGTCCACGCTGGCCTGGGCTGCAGAGTGAATTCTGGGTTAGCCTGGGCAACTTACTGAAAGCCTCCACAGCAGGAAGCAAGAGGATGAGAGACGCTCTGCTCTGTCTCCGAGGTTAAGAGCAGCTGCTGCCTGTGCAGAGGACCTGGGCTTGTCTCCCAGCACAGTGCTCACAGTGCTCATAACTCCAGCTCCGGGGGATCAGATGCCCTCTTCTGGCCTCTGTGGGCCTCAGGTGTGCAAGTGGCACGCGGACATGGGCCTAGGCACACACACACACACAGAAAAAAATAGTTTAAAATAGGAAGTAAATATAGCAAGTTATAGTAATTATAATACAGTCATGTAGAAAATTGGTGGTACAGCATCTGCCTAGCACGTTCAAGACCCTGTAGTCAGTCCCCAGTGCCACACAGGAAAAAAGGCAAAACAAAGCCCCAAACAGACACCATGGATTTATATCCAGAGTGATAACAACTTTAAAAGTTAATTCTAAGGAAAAGGAAGTACAACTAACATTAAAGAATGGTGGTGCTGTGTGTATTTCCGAGTTGGGGTCCTTTCCAAATGAAATACTTGAAAAGACGGGAGTCTGAGTAAGAGGTGGGGCACAGGAATCAGCCCCTGGTCTCACATGTGGGGGACTGTAATCCTCTGCCTCTGTTTCTGCCTCTGTTTCTCCAGCTTGCCACAGGCCCCATAGGATGCCCCCCCCCCCCCCAGCTCACTCCACTGGCCTCACTGATTAAGCCTGACACAGGACCACTCTTTCTGTACCGGGGCTGCTGCCTTGAAGGGACTGCTCTGAAGAAACCAGCAGAGACTTTGTTCTGGGCAGCTCCGCCCCAGGGAGCTTTATAAAGCAGGCGGCCGCTTTGCTGCAGTGGACTCTCTCCTCTGTGACGTCCAAGCTTAAAAAAGCTGTCTGAACGGTGATGTAGTTCTGGGATGCTGAGAGGGAAGTGCTGTCACACACCATTTCCTGTTCCATATATGGATGTTGCTTTGTTTTTGAGACAAGGTGTGCTAGTTGGACTTACGAACTTCAGACAGCATGTGTTCACCTGAGAGGAGAAGCCTGAAAAATGGTGTCCATCAGATTGGCCTGTGGCCATGTCTTTTGGGGACTGCCTTGATTGTTAATTGATGGAGGGCCCGGTCATTGTAGGCAGGTGGTATGAGAAAGTTTGCTGAGCGTAGCTGAACGTAGCTGAGCGAGTGAGCCAGAAAGCGAGTGAGTGACCGGTGACTCCACATAGTTCCTGTTTGACTTCTCTCACTGATGAACTGTGGCCTGGATACATAAGCCAAATAAATACTTTGCTTGTCTAAATTGACTATTTTGTCAGTGTCTTATCATAGCAACAGACAGAATATTAGGTTCTTGTGTAGTCCAGGCTACCCTCTTCCTATGTAGTCAAGGATGACCTTGAACATGTGACCCCTGCCTACCGTCTCCAGGGCCAGGATCACAGACAGCATGCATCAGCTTACGCAGTGCTGGGGACAGAACCAGGACTTTGCACGTGGCAGACAAGTGCTCTACCAACTGAGACTTGTCTGCGTCCTACTAAGGTAAGCTGTGTCCACATCATTTTT
This sequence comes from Rhombomys opimus, assembly GCA_010120015.1. Classification (NCBI taxonomy): domain Eukaryota; kingdom Metazoa; phylum Chordata; class Mammalia; order Rodentia; family Muridae; genus Rhombomys; species Rhombomys opimus. Next base: position 5,377,113 of record REGO01000056.1, on the reverse strand, counting down.
GAATAACCTCAGACGATCAGGCAACAGTTGTATGATGCTCATTTTGATTGTCCAATGGTTGGATTAAGGAGGTCACTAAAGCAGATGACGATCAACCAGGCGTCCTTCACAGATGGCTGGAGATGGGGAGAGTGCGCCAACATAAGGGGCGGGGCTCTCTTGAAGGTGTGCGCTTTGATGGCTTCATCAGGAGGTGACAAACAGTGGAGGTGGGGCGTGTTGGAGGAAGTGGTTTGAGGGAGGGGTACTCTCGGGAGGTGTGTTACTCTGGCCTCTTCCTGTACGGCTCCTTCTCTTGCTTTGAGGCTGCCACGAACTGCTTTATCCCCTCATCATGGTGGACTGCTCCCGGGAACTGCGAGAGAAAGAATTCCTTTTATTTGTCTTCACAGGTGTTTGGGTCCCTGTGATGAAAACATCTGGCTAACAAAGAAAACACGTGCCAGAGAAGTGAGGTCACGTCTGTGAGTGAACCTGTTCACACAGGCCTTGGGTTTGTGGGAGAGATGATGAGAGATGACCTCAGAATGCTGTGGGCAGACCTTAACTGGATGCTCAGAAGACCAGAAGGCTGATAGACAGTGGAAAGCAAAGACTTTTCCTCTCAGCCCGGTTGCTCAGCCTGCAATCCCAGCTACTTGGGAAGCTGAGACAGATCATGATTCACGCCCTGCATGGGTGTCTTAGTCAGAGCTTCTATTACTGCTTCGGTTACTCCTGTTACTTCTCTATTACTATTAAGCAAGCTGGGGAGGAAAAGGTTTATTTGGTTTACACTTCCGTATCATAGTCCATCTCTGAAGGGAGTCAGGACAGGAACTCAAGCAGGACAGGAGCCTGGAGGCAGGAGCTGATGCAGAGGCCATGGAGGGTGCTGCTTACTGGCTTGCTCTCCATGGCTTGCTCAGCTGCTTTCTTATAGAACCCAGGACTTCAAGCCCAGGGATGGCTCCACCCACCATGGGCTGGGCCCTGCGCAACAATCACTAATTAACAAAATGCCTTACAGCCAGAGCCCATTGAAACATTTTCTCAGTTGAGGGTCTCTCCTTTCAGATGACTCTAGCTTGTGTCAAGCTGACATAAAAACTAGCCGGGAAAACTGACCTGTGTCAACTTGACACAAATGTAACACTGTTAAGCCATAACTTTCCCTTTTTGTTCATCCTCAAAATCTCACCCCACAGTATAAAACACTTTATGAACTTTCTCTTTTAACCTAAAAACCTCTTTAAAAATTCAGTCTCTCAACTGTGGAGTTCTGTAAAATCAAAAATAAGTTAAACTTTCTTACTTTAAGAGGGAAGAACCAGGGCACAGTCACAATTTGAACAAAACAAAATCAAACTCTGAATGTATAAATAACTCCAGTTATCTGGGATTTACTCGAGCTCATCTGGGCTCCTCCAAGGGGCTTTGGTCACTTCTCTGGCTCTGCTGCAGCACACAGCTTGTCTTCTAGGCTCAGGCTCCACAGTGCTGTCTTGGGGGTCATCCCATGGCGCTGGTATCTCCAAAATGCTGGGCTTTTCTGCTGCAACTGGGCTTTGCTTTTACCAGAAGCCTCTCCCTGGCTCTCTTCCCTGCATGACCCTCTCAACCCTGGGGCTTCCACTTCTCCTGAGGCTGCCCCTTCACCAATGGCTCCTCCTGGCCTCTCACAGTGCCAGGCCTCCGATGTTCTCCATGACCCCTTCATGCCTTCAAAACCAGCACGATCTGGGCGACTCTTACACAGTACCAAGTTTGGATGATAGCACAAGGTACAGCCTTTGGCACCTCTGGACCACAGCTTCTGTGTGCTGACCCCGAGGAAACATTTCTCAGAAGACTTCACCTCAACGAGGCTGTTTTTTTTTTTTTTTTTTTTTTTTTTTTTTTTTTTTTTTCTTAATCACAGCTGATTCTTCAGCCCCAGCTGACCAGACACCACAGATTCTTCACACTAACAGCCCTCTAGAGTCTTTGCTGCCCTCTGAAATGTCACAAGCCAGGCTCCATCATCTACACTGCCCTCAACACTCTTATCTTCCAGAACAGCCCACTGAGCTCTCAACTCTTAATGGCTCTTCTAGCCCTATGTCCCAAAGTCCTTCCACATTCCTCCCAAAACAATATGGTCAGAGCTGTCACAGCAATCCTCAGAGCTGTCACAGCGATCCTCAGAGCTGTCACAGCAATCCTCAGAGCTGTCACAGCGATCCTCAGAGCTGTCACAGCAATCCCCACAATCTTGGTACCAACACGTCTTAAGGTTTCTGTTGTTGCAGTGAAACATGTTTCATGACCAAAAAGCAAGCTGGGGAGAAAAAGGTTTATTTGGTTTACATTTCCAAATTGTGGTCTGTCATTGAAAGAAGTCAGGACAGGAACTCAAAGGGCAGGAACCTAGCAGCAGGAGCTGACGCAGAGGCCATGGAGGGAGGCTGCTTATTGGCTTGCTCACATGGCTTGCTCAGCCTGCTTTCTTATAGAACCAGGACCACAGCCCAGGGATGGCCCTACCTACAGTGGCCTGGGCCCTCCACCATCAATCACTAATTAACAAAATGCCTAACAAGTTTGCACTCCCATCAGCAATGGAGGAGGGTTCCCCTTTCTTCCAGCATGTGCTATCACTTGAGTTTTTGATCTTAGCCATTCTTACAGGTGTAAGGTAAAATCTCAGGGTTTTAATTTGCATTTCCCTGATCACTAAGGACATTGAGCATTTCAAGTGTTTCTCTGCCACTTGATATTCCTCTACTGAGAATTCTCTTTTTACCTCTATACCCCATTTTTAATCAGATTACTTGGTTTGTTGATGTTTAACTTCTTGAAGATACTGATGAGCCGACCAAGGACCATGCACAGAGAGGATCTAGACACCCCCCCCCCCGACATAGACCATAGGCAGCGCAATCTCCAAGTGGGTTCCCTAATAAGGAGAGCAGGTCCTGTCTCCGACATGGACTCAGTGGCTGGCTCTTTGATCACCTCTCCCCGAAGGACCTTGAACTTCTACTCCTTCTGTCAATGCCTCTCAAGTGTTGGGATTACAGGCAAGAGCCACCACACTAATTGGTGTGGTTCTGGGGACCAAACCCAGGGCTTCCTGCATGCTGAGCTGGAACTCTTTCAGCTGAGCTACGTTCCCAGCACTGAAAGGCGGAATTTCAAGGCAGCAAGCACTCAGGTTTCAGAATTCTCATTGCTGGCTTCTCATATAACCAGGAGCAACAAGCAGAAAGGGATTTTTCAAAATGTACAGTCTGGCTTGAAAAGACATTGTTTTAAAATGCAGGCAGGAGGATGGATGCCAGGAAGTGCTTACTGCTGTTACAGAGAAGCAAGTCCCAAGCACTTGCAATGGGATGATGGGAAAGGCATTTTGAAGCATGTCGTGCAGTCACTGTATAGCCGCAGACTAGGGCTTCAGATTAACTGGACTCAACCTATCGCAGGTTCTGTGCCGTAAAACTGTGCGTCCATTAGAAAACCTTCGCTTTGAGAAGGATACGCTACTGTAAGTCCAGCACAGTGTTTTCCAGGAGGCTGCTGTCAGCTGAGCAGACAGTGGCCAGCAGTCTCCTCCAAGCCACTGTGCCCCCAAGCGTCTCTTGCCATCTGTCTGCTCCAAACCGCCATACCGCCTGTCTCTGGTCTCTTCAAACTGCCACTGGCCACAGGCCACCTCTGCACGCCACACTTTCTCTTTCTGGCCTCTCATATTTATGTCCTCAGAGCCCTAGACCATGCCCCTCTCCATGCTGCACGAAGCAGGCCTTTACCAGCTGCCAAAGGCCACACCCACGCAAGACAGTGATCAGCTGTGGACCTGTTAAAGCCCAAACTAAAATCCCACACTTGGGGTTAAAACAAAAACATATTTACATATCATAACTGAGTTTACGAAGAAACCAAAACTTCCATTACAGAGCAGCCTTGTGGCTGCGTCTGGAAGTGCCACAGAGGTGAGGTTGCCCAAGCCTGCCGGCACTCACATACATGGGGTACCACACGCTCCAAGTGTACAGCAGAGCTTCAGGGCTTAATGCTTGCCTCGCCGTGATCCAGGCCTTCCTTTCTGGCTGTGTGTGCATGTGTGTGTGCGTGTGTGTAAGCCAGAAGTTATGTTGACTGCCTTTCTCTGTAGCTCTCCACCTTGTTTTTTTATGTGACAGAGTTTTTCATGAAACCTGGAACTCAGCTGACTTGGCTAGGTCAGCTGTCCCACAGGCCTGAGGGATCCTCCTGTCTTCCCGGTGTTGGGATTGTATGTGCCTCTGCGCTCAGCAGCTTCTTATTCTTCTTGTTCTTGTTCTTTTCCATTTTTGGTGCTGGGGGTCAAACTTGGGTCTTTGTGCTTCACAGCAAACACTGCACTGGCTGAGCATCTCCCCAGACCATTCCTCCCTTAGAAATGGTAAAGTTTCATCCTGTGCCATTGTGTGCTGGAAGTTTAGAGCTTGTTGTTGTTGTTGGGAACGTTGTCTGCTTGTTCGTCTGGGCCGCACACATGTGTGTGCTTAGTGCTCTCAGAAGCCAGAACAGGGAGTCTGATCACATGACTGGAGTGACAGCTGGTTGTGGGCCACCATGGGTGTGCATGGAGTGGATTCCAGGTCCTCTGGAAGGCCAGCTCTGCTCTTAGCTGCTAGGCCATCTCCCCAGCCCTTGGTTTTATTTTATTATTATTTTTTTAAATTTTAGTGGCCAATACCTGAGTTTACCTCAAGTCTTAGAGAAGATGTTGGTCTTGGGCTCGTGAATACCATTGGGGATGTTAAGACCTTTGTAGTGGAAACTTTTGGTGTCCTTAGAAACCCAGTTATGTTCTGTAAACATGGCTTTGTTTTAATCCCAGGTGTGGGATGTGGGGCTGGTTTAGATGGTTCACAGCAGCAGACTATTTGCCTCATGCAGGCTCTGAGAGGAGCTCTTTGCCGGCTGCAGATAGTTTAAATCTGAGGACTCTGGAGAGGGGATAAATGCCAGAGCCCAGAGAGTGTTGGGGGCTCTGAGAAAGAAGGCTGAAGCCTCCGTCTGCTGCTCCTGGCTGCTGTTGATGTAGTGGGATAAGAAGTTGGAGATCTCCTGAAATGAAGATTGCACCTGCCCCAAGGGGCCCGACAGCCCTGACCAGCTGGAAGTAGCTAAACAGAGCTATCGTCTCTTTTCTCCACCAACTTCTTTCTCTTCTACCGGTCTTGGGGTGTTGCAAGGGATTGGGGTGAAGAAGTTAGAAGAGGAAGTAGGGAATTCAGTGAGAGGAGAGGTCCAGAAGAGACCAGGAGAGAGAGCTCAGCAAGGAAAGCTAGAGTGCAAGCATCTCTATACATAACCCTCTAAGCTAATTTGGGAGGAAGCCAAATTAGCTTAGAGGGTTAAGAATAGAGCCAACAGTGCTCAGTTCTTGTGCTGTGAAGCTTATTAAATAATATAACAGTTTCAATTATTTGTGTGATAGCCGTGTTAAGAGAGAAACTAAGAGAAACAAATACAGGTTTATAAATGTAAGGTTAACACGAGGGCATACTGCTAGATCTTACCCTAAATGCTTCCGGTGTTACCCTTTTCCTTGTTTCCTGGTCACTGAGCCACAAAAGAGCCTCTGCCAAGCGGCTTCTGCTCCTGTGATGCTCAGCGTAAACACAGGTAGGTATCACAGGCAGCAGTGTCTGAAAGCATGAGCCAGATAGACAGCCCTGAGGGCTTCAGCCACCTGACATGCGGTGACTAAATCATATACCCGGCATCTGGGAGTCTGCCCCGAGGTGGGTGGACACACCACCACTTTATAGCGATTCATTCTTTACCTGAGAAGGTCTCGTGATCAGGACTGTGTTGCTGGCACCTCTCACATGGCCCGGATTCCCACAGCCCTGAGAAGGGCACATTGTGACGCTGCTCAGTGGCCACATCACAATGCTGCTAGGTTTATCCGTCTCCTGCGCAGAGCTGAAGGCAGGGGGTCAGAATGGCAGGGGACTTCTGAGTGTTTCGAAATGAAAGGCCTTAAAAAACCTTGGGTGTCCATTTCTCAGGACAACAAGGGGAACTGTTCAATATGCAGCATTAATGGATTTCCCCTAACCCGGAAAACCCCCAAGTGATTTCTGAAATAAAACCTATGAAAAGGGATTGTGCAAATCTCAGTGCAATGTTCTCAGTCCAGTATCCTGGCTGCTGAGGATAAATAACACAAGCAGAGTTCACTGTGGGCGTCAGGTGCCTAGGGAGCACCCCTGCCACCCCTTCAGGGCAAAAGGAGGTTATCTGGTCTCTGCTGAACAATGTTGACAGAGCTCGGCAGAGGGGCTGCACCCCCGAATAGAGCCCAAGCATTCCCAGGAAGCTGGGGAGACCCCTGAAGGTGGGAGAGGAATTGTGGATGTGTCTTTTGACTTTGTTGGGATCTTGAGCAGTTGAGAAGTATTGACATTCCCTAGTGGAGTTTGGATTTAACTCCATTTTAACCTGCATGGTGTGTTTTTATGATTTATGCCCAGTGAGTGAATTCCCAGACTCCCTGAGCTTTGGCAAATCAGCTCCCCGGCTATGTAAGCTCTTCTTCTCATTGCAGTAGAACACCCGACAGAAGCAACTTAAGAAAGGGTTTGTTCTGGCTCATGGTTTGAGGGGACTTGAGTCCGTCTTGTGGGGAATTATGATATATTCCGTCAGTTCTATCCCTAAATACAATGAAATACTCTGACAAAAGCTGAGAAGGGATAAAGATTTATCTTGACCTGTAATTCTGTGGCTATACTCCCTCCTGGGAGGGAGGACATGGCAGGAGGTAGGGAGGCATGATGGCAGGATATGGAAGCTGGCTTACCACATTATCTTCACACTCAGAATGTAGAGTGAACACAAAGCAAAGCAGACTACAGAAATCAGTGTCTATTCCCAGGGATGACTTCTATGGAGGCTCCACCCTGCAAGGATTTCACAGTCTTCACAAATGGCGCCACCAGCTGGTGACAGAGTGTTCAAACACAAGAGGCGGTGGGGGACATTTCATATTCAAACCAGAACAGAAAAAAAAGCTAAATCAGTGGAAATTTCCTTTCGTGCTTCTCAAACTCTCCTTTTCCACATCTGCTCCCCTTGTCTGCCTGCCCACTGTCCACTTACCTGCTTTCTCTGCACCAGGTTGGTTTTGAACTCACAGAGATCCACCTGCCTCTGCCTCCCCAAGTGCTGGGATTACAGGTGCGTGCCACCATACCCAATTTAACTCTTAGATACTTTAGGAACAGAATAAAGACTAACCAGGATTAGAGAGTTAGAACTGTGGATCAAACTGACTTGAGATACAAGCTTACCAACTGGGTGAGGAAACAGGCTGAGATTTCCAATGTGGCCAATGATTTAATCCATGACCTGTGTCTAAGAACAGTCCCAGTAAAACCACTCCTCACTGAGGGTCAGTGAAGATTTCTGGCTGCTAAACACAGATTCTGTGGTCCTGGGGATGAAACAGATCAGAACAACCCACCTGTCCTGGGGCAGAGGAGAGACACCGAGTGTAGCTTAAGCACTGGGCAACAGTACTTCATCACCATCAGTGTTAGTGATACGTCACTGTTTTCAGCAACCCCTCATGTTCATTCTCCCTGTGGATCAGCTAAGATGTTGGGGATGGGGAGCTTGAATTCAACAATTCATAGATAATACTAGACCGCTCTTTGATGCCCAGGATGCTGGGAGTGGAGGACTGTCCGTTCAGCCATCCGCTCTAGCTGTTTCAAGCACTGCACAGATGCCCTGAGGAAGTTATGTGGCAACTACAGCTGCCTGCTGGCAAGACAGCTACCGTCCCTGAGGTGCAGCACGGCATGGTCCAGACTCTCCCGGCAGCAGCCCACTGACTTCGGAAGGCTGATTTCATCTCCTGTCTGCCTGGCAGAGGGACTGTTGTAAAGTGTGGGAAAGAGACAAGCTCACAGTCAGTGCAAACACAGTCCTTCGCCTGTGCATGGGTCTGCTGCCGGGAAACACCTCTGGTGCTGCTTAGCGTCAGCGACAGGAGGGCTTCTGTCTGGTGCTGTCTCCTTGCCTGAAACAAGGAGGAAGTAGCAGTGACAGTGGTGGCAGTGGAAGCTACGACAAAAGAGGATAAGTGGCCTTGGCAGCAGCAGTAGCAGCAGCATGGTGGTGGCATGGCAATCCTGGGAGCCATAGCCCCGCAGGCAGCAGCAGCAATGGCTCCCATAATAGAAACACCAGCAGCAGGGGTGGCAGCAGTGGCAAGTGCCAGCAGCCTTGACAGCTTCAGGAGCAAGCAGAGGTAGATGAAAAGCCCCCATGAGGAGACATATTAAAACCAAGAGGAATGGCAAAGGTATAGAGAAGGCAAAGAGGGTCGAGAGCCAGGGATAAAGAAGAATAGAGGGTACAAAGAGGCAGAGAAAAATAAAGCTGCAAGCTCGGTCACTCGAAAAACTCCAGAGAGCTGTCAGCAGTTCAGGCCAAGGCCCTCAGGTACCAAAGCGCAGCCTGAGCTGATATCTAACACTAGCCACTGACTTCCTGTGCCTGGTTGGGGGTGGATAGGGGAGTGGGTGTGTGCTGGGGGCGGGGCTTAGTGGATCCGTTTTCCTGTGGCTTTGCCTTACAGAGTGGTGAACTGGTGACTTGACTGATAGATTCTGCTACTAATTTCCAGCAAATGTAACTTGTACTATCCGTGTCTTGTTTCCACCCCAGCTCTGACACTAGCTACTCTGAGTTGGCAGAGACTTTTTGTTAGTTGGTCTGCCTTGTCATTGCCAGGAGGGTTTGCTGCCTGAGAGCCCTGGGTGAGGGTGTGGAGGGCGACCTCTTGCCTTATATGTCCGTTTGGCTCTTCTTGAAGTGTGCCTTTTGATAAAGCGTTGGATTCAGTGAATCACCCTAGTGAATTGTTGAATATAAAGGAGTCATGGTAACCTCACAGAGCTCAGCTGGGCAGAAGTGTGGGTGGCCTTGGAGACCTTATGAGACTTCCTGTGGTTTGCCTGGGAGAGGAGGGCAGTCTAACAGAGGTAATTTCTTCTCCTCCCTGTGGGCTTTTGTGCTAACTCTGGGCAGCTACGTGAGTTAAACTGGAAAGAGAACAAAGGCAATCCTAAGTAGCAATTACTGGAATCCAGAGAAGTAGCCTGTCATGGACCATGAGACAATACAACACAGATGTGACAAACCAACAGCAATTTTGAAACTACTAATAGCCTCCCTAGGACTTTAAAATGCTGCTGCTGCTTTCGAGACTTACACAGACCCTATTAGTGTGGCCTCCTGTGAAGAAATCTTGCCCCAGTCATTTGTGGAAAAGAGAAATCCAAATGTTTAGTCCAGAACAGAGCATTTCTGGTGCATTGTAACCAATCTCTCTTGTTTCCATGGAGCCATATTGTAGTCAATGCTCTTGCTTCCATGGAGTCACATTGTAGTCAATGCTCTTGTTTCCATGGAGTCACATTGTAATTGATGCTCTTGTTTCCATGGAGTCACAGCCATGGCTATTTTGGCAAAAGACCACAGAGGTGTCCTTTGGCACTATTTCTCTGGACATTCTATCTAGGCCAGGCAAGCTGGTGGCTGGCGACTGCCATATAAAGGGAAATACTGTTTGGAGATTTAGGTTTGTGGGCTCTGCTTGCATCCTTGAGAGTTACTGTGAGAAAAAAAATTATGTTGCCAGCACTGATCATAGTGTGTGTGTGTGTGTGCGTGCACACGCCTGCATGTAAGGGTGGTGCTCATTTATTGCTCATTAGACTCACTAGACTGTTTCTCCTTTGGGCACTAACACACACACACAGGAGAGCAAGATCATGACACAGACCATTGCGTCTCCTCCATCTACTGAGCACAGGCTGACAGTTCCCACCTGTGTTCACTCACCTACTCACAGCCTCCCAGAACAGATGCTGTCATCCCCTCTAAAGGTCCCCAAGCTGTGGCTCAGAGTTTCCTGAGGCCTCAAAGCTCATAAGGTCAGAGACTAGGTGTTAGCACCCGGGGTGTCTGAAGGCAAAGGTGAAAGTGTCTTAGTCAGTATTCCATTGCTGTGAAGAGACACCACGGTCACGGTGACACTTCTATAAAGGAAAGCATTTAACTGGGGCTGGCTTACAGTTTCAGGGGTGCAGTCCATTGTTGTCACAGCAGGAAGCGTGGTGGTATCCAGGCAGACAACGTACTGGAGAGTTAGCAGGTTCTGCATCTGCATGCAGCAGGAAGAGACAATGAGCCACCAGGCCTGGCTAGAGCTTCTGAGACCGAAAAGCCTGCTGACACTCCTCCTTCAACAAAGTTACACTTATTCCCACAAGGCCACGCCTCCTAATAGTGCTGCTCACTGTGGGCCTATGGGGGTCATTTTTATTCACAGCACCACCACATTCCACTTCCTGGACCCCATAGGCTTATAGTCGTACCATAACGCAAAATGCATTTAGCCCAGCTTTAAAGGTCCCCACACTCTACAGCCGTCTCAAACTTGTTTAAAAGTTCAAAGTTTCTTCTTTGAGATTCATGCAGTTCTGTTCTGGGACTCACTCCTGCACACCCGAGTTGTGGTATATGTAGGAAAAGGAAAGTCATTTTCCCCCACACACGTTCTGGGGGTGTGGGAGTTATCCAGTGGGATGGTCACTTAGGGATCCACCTCCGGGCCAGGCTCGGGGCGTTTCCACCGAGGTCCAACTGACGATGCAAAACTCACCCCAGAGGAAGGAAAGAAGAAAGGGAAAGAGAAAAACAAAAGAGCCATTTGGGTGTTGGCATTACTCTCTCTGTGTCCGAAACTACGGAGAGCCATGGCTGACGAACTCGGCCATTCCCACCTGTATTCTACTGTAATGAACTCCCCAGTCCAAGCCCTAACACAATGAACTCTTTCCTACCGTGATAGGCTGCACCCTCTTGAGTCCCGAATCTTGAGCCCACGCACACCCCTTTCCCTTAAGTTGTTTCTGTCAGGCACTGGATCACCACAACCAGAAAACTCACTAAACTAAAGCCAGCCCTGAAGCAGTCTGCCCAGCAGGCCATGGATTTCCCTGTCAGCACACGCTGGCATCTTAGCCCTCCTGCCTCAGCGCCTGGGGGAGGAGTGAGCCGCCTCAGCAGCATCTTAGAAGTAATCGTGGGTGCAGTCACCCACGCCCTACCTGGCTGGGTTTATAAAACGGTCTCCTCATCCCTGAGTTAGCTTTGTCTAGTGGTAGGTAGCCAACAAGATGCAAACATATACTCATAGCCATGTGCCCTCTGACCCCTGGCAAACTGGTACGCATGCGCCCTGACCCACCCAGGACACTGGTGTTCATGCGCCCTCTGACCCCCAGCAGGGTGAAATGGTGAGCAGCTGTGGACCTCGTGCTTGCAGACAGAAGGCATTAACCAGAGAACCTACTTTCCTATCATTTCCTGGGGGTCCCTGGCGGTTGTTTTCCTGTGGAAACAAGCAGAAATCTGTTGCAATCATCTGGCATTTTTAGCTTCCCGATTTGTATGGGAACCTAGACACACATGGTACTTTCATCATCCCAGAAAATTACAGCTGGAAGCAGACGTGAACGCCAGTCTTAGAATGCATGAGGTACTTCCCGTATCTCAGCAACCATGCCGGAAGTGCTGTTTCCCTTCCAGCTCAGTCCTGTTCAGCAGGGTTTTCGTTTGGACCCTGGTAGGTGCCTCCCTGTGACACATTAGCCTGCCACCTCCTGCCAGGGACCAACTCCGCCTTCCTGAAGCAGCTGGAGAGTGGAATGACCAGGCCACAGGGATCATCAGGCCCATGTTCTAATCCCTGGGCACCTGGCATTGGCATGGTATACAAATGCATATGCTGGAAAACCCCACAACACATAAATAAAAACAAAAAGGAATCCAAGTGGATGAAATGAAATGTTTCCATACAGGAAGGAGAGGCGGCGGACCCTCTGCTGTTCACCCTAAGACTTAGGGTGACGGCTGTTTCATGGGGAGGTTTGAAGCCCAGACAGTTATAGGGGTGCAACATCCTTGAGTGAAGATACTCTAAGGAAACCCTGTGCCCTCCCTTTGGCTGTCAGACTAGTGCAACAATGGACCCAAGGAACTGGCATTTCCCTTGAAATCTCATTCTGGGAGAGAAGCCTGGGATTCTGGTGTCAGCCAGGATGGGGAGCCTGGAAACAGATTTTTGTACACTTCAGCCAACTTGTCATCATGCATGAGGAACTGGGACTAAGCCAGTCCTCCATCAGTGATCAGGACTGGTAAGCTATGCATGCTACTTGCACTCCATTTAAGCCCAAACCTCGGATTGGGATCCCAAGGAGGGAGTTGGGGTGATGTCACTGAACCCCTTGTTCCTTTGCCAGTGTGGCCACAATGAATGCATCTCTTTCTTCTGTTTTTCACGGTTGTGTCTCTTGCTGTACTGAGGATGGTGGCTAAGCTGTTTGTTAGCACTGCCGGGCTCCTGACTCTGACCAATGGCATCATCAACAATTGGTTACATACAAGTGGTGTTATCTAGATTCAGCGGGGGAAGGCCTGTGTTCCAGTCAAGTCTGTCAGCTCATACAGACCCTGCAAAGTTCCCATCGCCTCCAGGTATGTGGCAGGATCTTTTCTGGAACCACAGTGTATGCCCTATAACAAACCCAGGTAAAGCAGACACTTTTTAAAAAATGTCCATCCCTTAAGGGCAAAAGGGAGAGGGTGAAATTAGGGTGATAGTTTCAGGCTTCACAGTAACTTTTTGAAAAACAAAAAAACAAAAACAAAAAAAACCAAACAATTCCTATGGCTCCCTTTGGGGAAGAAAAGGTCTAGTGTTTGTAGCCCACGTTGTGGGGAGTAAGGGAGGAAAAAGACGCCAGAAGAGGGCTGGAGAAGTTTGCATCTGAGCCCTTCACTTGGGGAAATCATCTTCAGAGTCACAGCACCGTCCATCAAACAAAACTGAGCAACTACAGTCCTCACTTAGAAAACTGCTGCTTTTGTCTTCAAGACAAGGACAATCGCAGCTGATGAGGCTGGGGAGAGGTGAGCAGCCAGTGAGGCCGCAGGGAGAGGGGGGAGCAGAGGAAGGCCAGCTCAGCCTTTGACTTCTTTAGCACAGAGCTGTGGCCTGCCTGCTGCGAGGTCTGATATTTAAAGGGCTTCCTAAGCATTACACATTTAAAGATAAAGGAAAGCCATGGTGCTGGATGTACAATATAAGAAGCAAGCTGGGCATGGTGGGCATGACTCTAATTCCAGGACTTAGGCAGCAGAAGCAGGTGGATCTCTTGGTGTTTGAGGCCAGCCTGGTCTACAAATGAGTTCCAAGGGAGGCCTTGTCTCAAACAAAACAAAACACCCCAAATCTATGTTATGTACATATCCAAATACTGTATTACATATTAATAACATATTTATATTATTATATTATTATTACTACAGATAGATGGTGGGCACTCTTGACTGAAGAGAAGATCATAGTTTGGGGAACCTCTGGAACCCCAGTGGAGGAGGCTCTGAAGGTCAGAGGTGAGTTGCTCGGCAGAAACTCTGTGTTCCAGGGCAGCCCATGCCCTGCTCTCAGGCTTTGTGGGGCCTACCTTCCTTTCCTCTTCTAAACAGGACCTCTGTGTTGTTGGACTCTGCATCCTCAGTCGCTACATAAGCAATGAATGTGACTTGTATGGAGTCACATTTGTGTGGTCTTAGGGTCCTGGGAATTAAGTAGTTGGTAGAGGATGCTCAGGAGGACTGTCACAGAGCCAGGGTGACTCCAAGTTTTCTAGTGTCTGCAATTCTAACGGGCAAAAATAATGAATAAAATTAATTTTTACCAATATATGATGTAGTTCAATGAAGTAAAAACATTATTCGGTGTTGCCTCATCAATTAAGTCATACTACTGGAATGGATTGTTAAAATTTGGGGTCTAATGAGAAGTGGGCCTTGCTCTGTGCCTTGGAGGGTGTATCTTCCTGGACCACTCCTCCTGTTTCTCTAAGGCATACAAAGAGTCGAGGAAAGGAAGGCAAAGCTGGTGAGCACAGTGGGTCACAAAAGAGAACAATTTCCAGTAAGTTCTCTTAGTTTCTGAGCTGCCTTGGAAGGTAGTTATCATTCTTGCCCATTTTGAAGCCTATTTGAGTCCTGGTTGGATGCTCTTGGAAGGAGGACGAGTGAGGAAAACCACCCTCTGTGGACTCGAACCCGGCTTCAGGAGATCCACACTCTGCAGATGCACTGGCTTGTGAGCTGCATATACTTGAGAGGTCCACGGAGGCTGCGAGCTCACAGATGACAGAGCCCAGCTGGGAAGGCAGACGCTCAGCTGTTCCTCATTCCCTCAGTGTGCCGCCTGCTGTGACCCGGTGGAAATCAGTCTCAGTCAGCTGAGCTCCTCACAACACTTACAGGAAATGAGAACTTTTGAGTAAGAGACTCAGCTGTGTTTTTCAGTGAGGGTGTATCTGTCTCAGTCAGTTTTTATGTCTTAAGGAGGGCTGTGACTAGGAGGCTCAAAGAACAGACACTAGTTTCTGACCTCTTCAGAGGCTGATGAATACAAGCACAAAGATCCTAGCAAACTCAGTCCTTCTTGCCTCCTGGACAGCTGGCTTCTCTTTTACCATTACCTGATGGAGAGGGCTGTTAGTCACTGGTCACTGGGGCACTAATTTCAAGCAACACACTCCTTCCTGTGACTCCTCCAAGCTTACCTAACCCCTTCCAAAGCCCTGTCTTCTAGCACCTCACACCTGAGTTAGAATTTCAACATAGGGATTTCCAGGGGACACAAACGCCTGGTTCCTAACAGAAAGGACAGAACATATTCGCAGAGTTTAGCACTGGCCAAGGGAATTCACCCATCTCCCTTGAGCCTCCTGATGTTATCTGGGAGACTGGCCGCATTTCCTTGTTTTCCAGCTGAACGGGGAAGCGTGTGGCCCTCCCAGCATCCCACACTCATTGGCGGCATCAGGGTGTACACCCCAGGCTTCTGAGCACCAATCTTGTGTTCGTAGGCTTACACCAGAGACCTGGCCCTCTGCCTCTCACATCGTCAGCAGACACATCGAGAGGAGTGGAGAGTCCTTCGTGTTGGCCTTCTAGAGAATGTTATCTTTTAGGGGAAGTGCAAGTATTTTCTGTTTTACCTATCCAAGAATTATCATGGTTAAATAACTATCACTGCACAGATGGCACATTAGACATTTCACAAGTGTTTGGCTGGGTATGGAGCTTATGTTCTCATTAGAGTGGCCTTCGGGGGTGTCCTTTGGAAAGATGACATGCAAGATGGAAAGATGCTATTTGACATTTATCAGGGGTTTAGTCTCCCCAAACAGACACCCCAAAAAAGGATCTCTTGCCCTTTACAGACATTAGTGTCTTACGCGGAACTCAATTTAAAGTCCTGGTTTCCAGGCCCGGCAGATGGAGGACAGATGTTTCTTTACACTTGGAAAAGTCCACTCTGTGTAGCTGACTCAGAAAAGATTGTATCTTGTTCTGAATGTCGAGGAGAAATGGCATCAGGCAGATCAGTCCAAACACAAGCCAAGTTACAGGACTCATCACACAGATTGGATTTAAAAAAAAAACAAAACAAAAAAAAAAAAACCCAAGACAACAGGATGCTACTGAGTTCTGGACCTAGATGCTTTCAGACGTGTTCTATCCTGAGTTCCAGCCCGAGACCAGAGCATCATAAATGTGTGTGAATGACAGCTGGGCAGCGGCGGGAAGCAATGGCACAATCTTCTCGTGCCAAGCTGGTACTCTGGTGACATTCAGGCCTGCACCCACCACGGAGAGCAAGTGGGAACCCGGCCGTCGCTCAAGTGGATGATTCAGATGAATAGAAACCTGCAGGGAGCCCAGAGAAATTACCCTGGACTGTGTGGGCATGTTTGAAATCCTCACTGAGGAAGAATGAGCAGGCCAGGAAGACCGTCTCATAGCACTGGGAGTCAGGGTGGCAACCTATGAAGGGTTCCTCGGGAATGTTATGTGTAGGTATTCACGTATGTGTAGTGTGTGTGTGTGTGTTGGGGGGGGGGCATGCTTGCCACAGCTTGCGTTGGAGAACAACTTCCTGGAGCTGGTTCTCTCCTTCCACCTTCACATGGGCCTCAGGGGTCAAACTCAGGGGTCATCAGGCTGGTGTCCTCAGTGGCAAGATACCAAGTATTTTCCATGCAGGGCAGGGCTGTGCTAAGGCCGCCTGTTTACCTGCACAAGCTCAGGACTTCTGCGAACTGCCAGGTCAGCATCATGCCAGCCCGTCCTAAGCAGCCTCACTTCACTGTGTGCCTGGCTCTCGGAGGGATGCCCGCAGGACAGCCTTGTAAGATGATTCTACGCTACCGAGCTCACGGCACTCCAAGTCCTACACTGAGATGTTTTGTTCATATATCATGAAAGTGAATCATTTCTAAGGCTGAAAAAAGAAATGAGTGACATGAAGATTACTCAGTTGTACCCCACACCAACACGGCAGCAGGCCCGCCACGGGGTCAGGCAGACGCCCCCTGGCACAAGGACACGGCACAGTGGAAATGATGGGATGCTGAGCGCACAGAGGGCATGAGCACCTCTTCTGCCCCTCACCATCCCCACACAGCCAGATCCCCCGAGACATGTGTCACTCTGGGAAGCACGTTGCTTTTCTGCAGTCATGTCCCCATGCTGGCTCATTCTGATTATCTGCTACAAGGCCCAGGCCGTTTAGCTTATTTCCAGCTTTGCACAAACCTAAAATCCCCTCAGACACGCATCTTTGCCTGAAGAGGGGACGAAGGGAAAGGGCTGCCTTTCTAATCTTCTAGGAAGAAAACAGTTTGTATGATTGAAGCATGTAAGTAAGTCACCTTCTCATTAGCAGATCTCAGCTAATCTCAGGGCCCCTGAGAGGGGCAGGCCCCTGGTGTGAGCCATCGGTGCAGGCAGCTGTGTGGTGGCCTCACATGCTACAGGCCTCAAGCAATCTGAAGAACGGGGTTGGGGGGGGGGACCAGGAGCGCCAGGATGGCCCAGCTGCAACGGGGAGAGCTTGGGTCCACCTCTCTCTGTGCTCTGCGGTGCACAGGCAAAGCCCAGGCCACAGATCTAATCCGGAACACAGAATGAACTCAATAAGCTCCGAGCAGCTCCTCCTCAGGCTCGGAAGAGCTAAGCCCACAGCTACACCTGCCAGCATTTCCCTGTAATAGAGCAGAGCTTGCAGGGATTAAATCTGTAAGTGCATCGCCAGAAAAAAAAAAAAAAAAAATCCAAACTGGGAGCTCCCTCAGCAACTGGAGGCAAGATGACAGTGTTAGCAAATCTTTAAGTAGACAGAGGTCCCAGGCCGCATTGCCCAGTGGAGCTCGCCATGCTTTCAGTGAGAGTGGGTGTGTGCAAAGCTTTAGGTTAGGTGATGGAAGTGAAAGCTCTGCATGCGTCAGCACACGCAGTTCAAAAGCAGTCATTTGGATGATGTATCTGTACCGAAATGTGTTTAAGGCTGTGTTGTGTGTCCTGGCATGTGCTTGCATACCGAGTATTTTCCAGAATATTCATTCAGAGTGCTCAAATTAGAAAGGGCGTTCTAACAGTCACAACCCCCAAACTTCTTAGACATATGAAGTCATACATAGGATAGATATAAAGATTTGGTGCAAGTTTTGGTGTCTGGCTTAAAACCTAGCTGCCCTGCTGACTTTCTGTGTAGTCTAACAGGCGATCCAATATGCTAGTCAAGTTGCCTGAAACTACGTTTCACCTATAAAATGGAGTCCCTGCCTGCTTATGCTGTAAGCACCAGTGACGTCCACGAAGCCCGTGGGAGGCGCGCCCACTGATGATATCTTTGGGAGCTGGGCTGCGTATGTGTGAAATGAGAACAGGCATCTAAAGTCAGCAATGCCCTGTGGGTTTGTGACCCAAAGGGGCGCAGGCTGTTAAGGAACATGCTGGACCTGGCGAGGCGGGCAGCAAAGGTGGCTGGGCTCTCCCAGACAGGAGGCTTGGACTAACTGTGTGCTCCCGGGCTCCCTAGAGCCTGTGAGCACAGCAGAAGCAGGGGCGCTGGCTACTTCAAACCATTGACCTTTTCTCAGAAATCTCTCCACGGTGCTTTCTCGCTGGCAAGTTGTATAGCTGCAGAGCTAGATTCGAGAGTGAGCCGCTGGCTCAGAGGACAGAAACTAGGATATGGAAATAGAAGGGACCACAGAGCTCTCCCGTTGCACAGAGCAAGAAAGGCGCAGTACACTACGGAAAGCTAGCTTGACCGACTTGGGAAGCAAGAGGCAGCTGCTGTCTTTCATAGTCTATGCACCAGGACATAGCATGGCTGGGCCAGGCCAAACCATTTGAGCGGAAAGATGGGCAAGTAACTCCTTTCAAGCAGGTGGCCTGATGCCCCCTAGTGGTGCAGTTGGGTAACTGCGGGAGGGAGGCCTTTCTCCTGCTCTCTAACACCTGCTAGGCATTCCAAGAGCGACATCACCCTCTAATTAGTTGCTTGCTAATTCCTGTTGAGAAGGAAGTAGCTGTGGCCAAGAAGAAGGTGCCATGTGTTAGGCCAAGCCGAGCTAGACGTTAGTACGGCTGGACAGGGGCCTGGGGTTGCTAATCTGCAGAAGGGCTAAACGTCGTTAGAATCATCCGGAATGAGGAGGCTGTTAACTCCAGCTTTCAACTGCAGCTCCTTAGCAGTTGAAAGGGGACACCGGCTCCGATCCCATTCAACAAGCTGAGTAAATCCTGTCCCTTCAGATTTGAAAATGTGGCAAAAACAAAAACAAAAACAAACCTACCTTTCTGGGGAGAGAATATGTGGAACATAGGGACTCTGGTGAGCATAAAGCAGTGTCCTCTTTGCACCAGTATCCACTTAGCACCCTTGGAGATGGGATCCAGGGATGGGCGAGGCTGACCAGCAGTGGGTACTGAGGCCCCGCATAGGCGTCCTCTGCACACCTCACCTGGGAGGCCTCACATGGAACAACATCCCGTGCACGCCTCACTTAGGAGGCCCTGTGTGGAGCATCCTTTGCACACCTCTCTTGGGATGGAGTAACTGAGTCTGCATGAAGCCAAGGCAAGGGGAAACTAAAGTGAACAGGAAACTTGGCTTGAGGACCCCAGCAGGGAGAGCGCTTAGACCCCAAACAGCTGCTCTCCAGCTTGGGCTGCTTTGGAACCTCGTAGGTGTTTCACACATGTGGCGTTGAGTCCCCCCCTCCCTGGGTGAGGAGGCTGGCCAAGATAACTGCACACTGCCACAGCTACCTGTGCTCGGGAGGCTGAGTCTGAGACCCCGCTTTCACCTGGCAACTTCCGGAAGAGAAATTTCTGGGAGGGTTTAGAACGTGGGCCAGGCAGAGAGCTGGAGGGAAGAGTGAAAAGATAGTGAGGACATGGAGGTGACCTGGCAATTTGGGGTTCGAAGAAAGAGGAGGAAGAGAGTCTAGAGCGATGTGTGCCGAGTCCTCTGCCACAAGCATGCCTAATGAGGATGAACTGGTAGGAGGTCCCAGCGCAGGCTTGAAGACATACACGTAGGCAGAACACTGCACAAATAATACATCTTTAAAGTTTGTGATTCCGAACATCAAATTATCACATACTTTGTCTAGTAGTTCCAGCTCCCCTCCCTTCACTAAGCCTGCCGAGAACTGTTTTGCAGTTACTTAGATTTCACTTATCTGTACAGTGTTCAGAAACGTTGGTGGAAAAAGCACATGAAGGAACAGGTGCCGGCAGCAAGCGCAGAGGGGCAGAGCTGGGTCTTGAGCATCTAACCCTGAGGCTTCCTGAGGAAAGGTGGGAGCCGACTGCTTTGAAAAGGCACCGTAGACTTGGCACAGACTGCTTCTTCTCCCAGTCCCCGCGCACGGCAGTGCCAATCCACCCTCAGTCCAATGCTTGCGATTCTGTGGCCATTACTGCAAATTAGGAAAACCCAAAGACTGAGATTTACCTGCAAATATAAAAATACATCACGTTACTGACCAGCAGTACAGCTGCGTGAGATGTGAGAGATGGCAGATGCTGTTGGAAGCTGAACAGAAAGAACGAGGCAACGACCCAGGCCAGCCCCTTTCTAGGGATTCATCTTATTTGCCATTTATTATAAAAATCTCATTTTTTTTTTTTTTTACACAAAACATACCTTAAAAACAGCAAATTTTACCCAAATCTACTGAAGGTTAGGGATTTCAATCCAGAGGCCAAAAGCACTGAACATAATTTTGTATTTTCTAGTAATTCATTCCAGGTATACATTTCCAAAGATTAAACAACAAAATGTCTCCACCCAAGATCGGCCCACTTTTACTTGGGAGTTTTAAGTCTTACTGTCCACGTGAACACGGCACAGCAGACGTGAGCGCAGACACATCCACTCCGCCGCTACACACTTCTGCGTTTTTAAAATTGCACCATGTCTGCTAGAAGCAGTGAACATGCAGGAGGTGTTCATGCTTATTTTTCTCAGCTGCGGTATATTCTGTGTTAAATTCAAAACTTCAACAGGAAACAAAGTTCAATCCGAAGCCACCTCAACTCAGTACTTTGGCTCATTTAATCTGTGTTAATACTCCCGTGTTGATGGAGTTGTTCATAGTTTTAGAAGCTGAAGAGAATGCAGTCATGGCGTCCGTTGTGAAAGGTACATAGCAGACGATGTCACTGGACGAAGATGCTGTGGACAAGAGACAGGAAGGAAACCATCCCGCAGCTCTCCCAGACATGAGACGGTACAGACGAGGGACACTATCAGCCAGGACAACTGCAGCAGGGTTTACCCTGTGTATATAAATATAATATAGATATGTGTGTGTATTTCCTTCAGGATGCAAAAGAAATCATCTTTTCTCTCTCTGTTTGGTCTTGTTTACTTTCCGGAACTTATACAGATTGTAGTGCAACGTGCAGTTAATGGAAGCAGGGACCAGAAGCTGGGGTGTTATAATGGGGATGAAGGACTGCCCACACCCAGGGGTCACTGTAGATGCTGTAGCACAGCAGGCCGCCACTCTACAGGGCCCGTCAGATTCAAGAGGTGGGTGAGGACGAGGACGCCACACCTGGATGGACCAGTGCTATGTCATAAAGAAATAAGGTCAAGTGCACAGAGTAAGTGCTTGGCTGTTTCAATGAACCTATCACTATGATGCGCTGTTTTAGTTAAACAAGGCATCTGAATTACAAAACATGAGCAGAGCCGCTTCATGACCAAAGAACAATGTCATAAACTTCGTTAGCGCACTGCAGCACCCAAATCAGAGCTTGCCACCTCACCAAGACCCCAAGGATTTCATGTACCCTGAGCCAGTGTGTTTAACAGTAACGCATATGCTGATACACAGGAGACGGAAAAGAAAGTGCAGTATCGCTGTGCTGCAGAAACCCACCCTGACGTAGGTGAGGGAATGGCTGTACCTTGGTAGAGACACAAGCGCCTTCTCAAACTAGACTGATTGCTTTTATCTTAAATCCCAGAACTGAGGAAATGGAATACTTCATGATTAAAAATAATGAATTAAAGAAACTGAAAACTGAAATTTGCAGGTACGAAGTATGTGCATTCTCTGTATTTGTGTGTGCAAGCAACTGAACCCATATTACTGTAGTATTGTTTTTGATCCTTCACATTTGGTTTTTGGAAAATTCGTATCATGATAATTTGGAAGATTTCATTTTCTCCAGTTAGGTGACGGTGGACACTCAGGTTCGCGAAGCCGGTGCTACCCCACATCCCTGTGTGTCAGGCGGTAGTGTGTCGGTCATTGTCTTAGTGTTAGCTTTAAAAGCTGCCTCAGCATTGCTGCATAAGTGATGAATACAAAAGAGATTTCAAAGCTGTGGTATCAAGAGCAGTATGGTTTCTGCCAGTGACAATGGCTCAGACCTCGTGATGGGTCCTTCCCGGGAATGCTTCGAGGAGGTAGGAAGAGTTAGCTAACCTGGAAACAAGGCACGGGGGCTTTCTCTTTTGTCAGGTGAAGGGTGGAAAATCCCAACTTTTGAAATTTTCCTTATAGAAGAGGGTGGGGTCTTTCATTTCATATGAAGTATGGCTGATAATACTGAAACCCCTCTCACATGCAAGGTTTATGTTCAAAAACCTCGGATAGTTCCAGTCGATGTTGGAATTGGACCACATGATGATTCTACTGGAGAACATTAACCATCACCTCACCATTATTAAAGAAGTGAAAATAAGAAAGCCCTGGCTACACCAGGACCTGCCCGTGAGGTCCCGGGGAGGCTGCCTCAGCCAAGCCTGGCCCCCGAGAGCATCCTAACAGGGCAAGCTTTGCTAAGATGACTGTTTTCACTCGGTTCCTCGACAGCCATGGTGTGTCAGGCAGCTCTGGGCCTTCGGTACATTCTTTGTCACTAACCTTATTCAGATGTCCTCCGTGTCATTCTTTTCTCTGAACATCAGGCCTGTGAGGCAGGTCAGGGGACAGGCATCTCATCTGCTTCAAAGACTCACTCTCATCTTCTAGAACAAATGAAGAGAAAAACTGCACACCGCGGTTCTGTCCTTAGGAGACTCTTCAGAAGGTTCTTGACCCCACAGTGTCCACAGTTTTATTATTATTATTTTTTTTTGTAGCTGCAGTTAATGGATTGCTTGACAGTCAGGTCTGAAAAGAGGCGGGTTCGTCACGCCGAGACCCGTCAGAGAAAAGCACAACGCAGCATCCGCGTCCCCAAGCTGGCCCGTCCATTTTATTTATTCAACAGTCTGCATGGTAACGAGGGGCTGCAGACATGGCTCCCTGTCAGGAGGAGCACGGCGTATCCAGGAGATGCCGGGCGCGCGTGGGCGTCAGTTAGGCGGGCTCAGCGAGGGGCTGAGCGACAGCGCCCGCTGGCGTCGCCTCGGGAGGCCACGCGGATGGAGGAGACCCACATTTTTATTTAATGCTCACTCTATTTCTACAGAGCAGTTTCCAGTCAACTTCCCAGTCCAGCTCTTGCCCTCCCTCCATCGCAGTCCGTGAGTGGCTGAGGATTGTGCCCGTACGCGTGCGCAGCGCGTGCGCAGTGGCAGGGAGAGGTAGGTGGTGCAGCGGCCCTGTCCTCTCGCAGGGAATCCCTCAAAGGCCGAGGGGAGCAAAGCACGAGGCTCTGTCACCCCAAAGGAGTTAGTTGCAGAGTACAAAAACCCTTGGAGCAGAATGCATACAAACATGAGAGTTGTAATGAGCCCAAACCAAGAATCATTAAGTTCTGACAGAGACGACCATGCTCATTGTACAGAAGGCGTGCTCACAGGGATAAGAATGAGACCGTACACTACAAAATATTTCGTGTTTCATATAAAATTCTTAACATTTACAAAAGGCTTTGATGACCGACAAGATGATACTTCGGGACCATACCGACTTTAGGAAGTCGGGTCGCGTGCCCTAGAAACCCTGGCTCCTGTTCTAGGTGAACGCCAAATGTCCCAGGGATGTTCACTGTTGTTCAGAGAAAACCAGATGGAGATTCCAGCAAAACGACAAGGGAAAGGAGAAGCAGGCCAAGATGGAACTCTGCCAAGCACGGTACACCCTGCTTAAAAAGTGAACGGATAGAAATCAAAGCCAGTGGAGAGCATACATCAAGGAAATTTATTCTGAGGAGTCTTCGTGGGCTTGGTGATAAATATCAAATTAGAAAGTCATGTGAAAACAAGTGTGCAAATAAGTAATGGGCGAAAAGAGAGGAAAAATGCAGTCCTGAAGATAAAAGTCTCCATAATCGCGTGCCTCTCAATCCACCTTCAACACATACTGTCTGTAGCATCTCAATAATTAAAAATCAGTTACTCACAAAACTCCAGTGTTGACATCTTTTTCCTACTTGATTTAGATCCTGAAATGAGTTATCTGTAAGATTTTGGTTAGGATGTGCTGCAATCAGTGGCCATTTTTCATCTTGATAACTGAGGAAGGTCCATTCTCCTTTCCCGGTGCCTGGCTTTAAGCTGCTTTCGCCGTGAGCCTGACCTAAGGGTTAACACTTATCCAGGCACGTCTGTAAGCGTTCTGTCACAGGTGGTGGAAGGGTATTGAGCAAACTGTCCTCGACAATCAGACAGCTCCGTTTCAGGGACTGGCAGCCCTCCAGCTCCGGGGGCAGCGTCTCCAGGTAGTTCCCAATGAGCTCCAGGTGGGTGAGGTTGGACAGCTCACCCACCAGCGGGGACAGGTCTGTTAGGCTGTTTCTCCCCAGAAGTAGACACTGAAGCTTCTTGCACTGGAACAGCCCGTCTGGGAGCATCTCGATCTACGAGGAGAAAGGAAGCAGGAGAAACCAGTTTGGACCGGCTCTGATAGCACATTCATTCATGTACTTACATTCCAGTTCCTATTCTTCAAAAACAGGCCTGCAGGCCCACAGGGAAAGACATCGCACTGACTGTAAACTTGCAAACAGAGAAAGGAGAGTATGGGTAAGGGTAGCCAGTGGCCAGGGCCTCTGTGAACGTCCATGCTCTCCTCAGTGTGGGTGGACAAACAATTTGGTTCTGAACGCTCTTGATGTGATCCTTAAAGAGAAAGTACGTATATGTTCACTGTTTCTAAGAGTAAAGAAAACAAGCCAGTGACACAGGAGAATCGTAATTACTGACTACTGGATCAGAAATAAATTACTCTCCAGAGTCCCCATGAAGATCTTAGTGTGCTGATCATGAGCAACCCCACAGGGCCTCCTGAGAGGAGGCTAGGGCTATTTCCTAAACTGCTTTTCTCAGAGGATGAAACCCAAACATTTATTTTCAGTAGTCAACAAAAGCAGATGAAAAAAAAAAAAAAAAAAAAAGGAAAGGTGATGTGTACATGTATGCTTCAGCTCCTCGCAGACACACATCTGAGTGTCTTCTTGTGCCCTCACAGCCATGAAAGGATTCATATAGCACTGTGAGGTGAACAAAGTGCAAACTGGGTCAGCTTGAGAGTGGCTCCCCCGAGCTCCCCTATGTATGACGAATGCAGTGTATGCACGCTCAAGGAAATGGACTCACGGCACGTGATCCCCTCAACTCATCCCTGCCCCGGAGCCCTGGGAGGGAGCAGCAGCCTCGGACCCGAAAGCCCACCCTCACTGGCTCAGGGCAATGTGCAAGCGTTAGCTCCCTGGTTCGGGAGGTGGCTTTGCTGTGTGTGGACGAAAGGCAGTGAGGGGCTCTTTCAGCATCCTCTGCTGGCTCAGTGCAAATCCACTGCGCCAGCCCTGAGGGGCAGAGTTCTCCTCCAGGACACGTTTCCTGTAAACTCAAACTCGCAAAACTGCACTGAAAATGCTCATTATGCTCAAAACGCCCCTTGTCTGCTCATTCCCTCCCTGCTCAGCCCCGTTTACCTGTGAAAACAAGCCGGATGCTCACACTGCTATGGCAAACATCAGTACTGGTCACTACTGTTTGCTCTACTGTAGGCACTAATGCAAGACATTAGCAAAGGAAAATCTGTGTGCTTACTGCCTTTCTTCTCAGGCACAGACGTGAACTGCTACCTGCGTGGATTCCATACCGAGGGGCAGGCAGAGGAGAAAGGCACAGACGGAGCTGCTCTGAAAGCCATCCCTGCCACAGCTTTGTAACTCAGGGCTGGGTCCCAATAGGTGTGCTGAACACTGGGGTGGGAGTGGGGTAGAGGGGGGCTTGCACCCAGTCACCATATGCTGAATGGCCTTCATGGTGCCAGGATGCTCACGCATGGGGGATGGCGCGCTGAGCACCCCACATGCCCTCCCTGCTTTGTGTCTGCGGAAAAACTCAGCCTCGGGTGTTTTCGGTGGGACATTTCTGGCTGTGGGGCTGTTCTATATGTGGCGATGTTGACCGGGTTTCCTTGTCTCCAGCTGCCAGTGACACTCTCCTCTGTGGCTTTAACCACCCCAAATTATCTTCAGCCGATGTCTGCCGAGGGAGCAGGAACATCTCTGGTGGAACACCGCTGCGCAAAGAAGATCCGTTACACTGAGGATGTGCGCTCTGGCCCCCACTGCATCCTAGCTGCACTCGGCCCCCGAGCGTGTAACGGGACCTATTTTTCCCCTAGGTGCTCATCCAGAAGTGGTGGTCCTCAGCTCTCTTCCGCCTGTGCCTCTAGATGCCAGCCTTCTTCCATGGCCTGCATCTGCGGGGTCTGTGACTTCCGAAGACCCTGAGCCGAGGAGAGGGTCCTAACTTGCCTGCCCTCCGTTAGGAAGGGGCTTCAACAGCCAGGCCTCCCCTTCACTTAAGCACTTCTAGCCGGAACTATTTACAAGAGTTCAAGGTCACCCTTGATGGTGTAAATTCGAAGGACTTATGATCCCGTTTTTCAAAATAAGTTCCATGAAACTGTATGTAATTCTCTGAACATGCATCATACGTGACCACATTCATCACTAAGGTATATTTTACGGAACAAGTCACTCTTCCCAAAGCTCCTAAAAAAAAGGTATCTTGCCCAAACATGTGGCAAATCCATTCTCCTCTTGGAGAAGCAAAGTGTGTATTTACACGTGAAAGGCACCGAGGAATCCTGGGATGAAAATGTGACTCAAAAAGACACATCAGATGCATGCCATGAGAGCTCTATTACCCTCCTGTGCAGGGGGGCTCTGGAGGCTCTGCCACGAACACTGGTCCCCTGGAGAACTGCTGGGCTTAGGGACACTCCTTTCATGGCTCAGTGGGAAGCAGACGCATGTCCTTACAGACCCTACCAGATTCTTGAGTCCCCAGGTCCCCTGCATCTGGAGAATGGGCATTCCGGAAGCAAGAATCGGGTGTTCATCATATACAAATGTGGAAATGAAGCTGCCGCAGAACAGGAACACTAAGGAGCCTCCTCTCAGAGGCAAGGGCTGGAGCAGTTCCCAGAACGGTACCCAGGCCCAGCATGGATGAGAGAGGGCGCTGTGGGCACTGCATCTCTGTGCTTGCTCTGGCCTCTCCCTGCAGTCGCCTTCCTTTCTTCCTGTTTCCAGGTTGGGTTTTGCCGACTTCACTTTCCTGTGATGCTACAAGATGAGATTCCTGTTATCCTCTTAGTAAACGGGATCTTAGTCACGTTACAATGGGTACTGATGCATCCGTTTTGAATGCTTATGTTTTCAGGAATATTGTAGACTCCCTCATGGGACCACGAGGATTTCAAGATTGGATGGTACTTTGATATCTGCATCTCCACACGAAATACGAATCTCCACCTTTCTTTAACCCTGATCCCCACTGATTGGCTGAAAATGGATCTGGACAGTTTTAGCCCTAAGTTGGCTCCATCCTTCACGTCAAGGGCACACTCTGCTTCCTACGGACTTTGTGGCCAGAGGAGTCTTCCCCCGACTGCCCTGTTCACCCAGCGTTCAGATGTTTCAACACCATGATACTGAAGATATTCTCTCCGCCTTCGTCCAGTTTACCGCTTTCAGGCCAAACTGTCCTGCCAGCGGGTCATTTCTTTCTTAGAACAGGGCTTTAAAAAATTACTCACTCTTTCCCAATTCCTGACACACACTGATGACAGTCCTCCCATTATCCTCCTGCCTCTTCTCCCTCGCACTGGCCCTTTTCTCACGCCCCTCCCGCTTTTGCGCCTGTTGATTTGTTCATTGATTGTGTGTGTTTATGCCATGCCGGTGGGTGCATTCCAGCCACACAGGTGTCCGAGGACAACCTGTAACCCATTTCTTCTCTGCTCCCACCATGAAGGTTATGGGGCTCAATCTCAGGTGGCCGGGCTCCCGGAAAGCACCTTTGCCAGCTGAGCCACCCTAGCTCTGGTCTTCTGCGGCCCACGGCCTATGATCAGAGTTTATTGTTCACACACACGTGATGGTGCGGGGATCTCGGGGGAAGCACCTCCCTGAAGCTCCCCTCCCCCTGGCTACCTCCGTCTCTGACTTCACACTCTGAGGCAAGTGTTTACAGGTGTCCTGTTCACCCTGAGGATGGGTGGCCATAGGCCAATGCTCGGGTTTCCGAGACAAGGCACCCGGGATATTCCATTCCACCCTGGCCTAGGAGAAAGCTGAGACTTTCTTACACTGTAATGCGTCCTCCTTCTGTCATGACAGCGTTTTCGGAAATGGCCAAGAAGTCAAGAAACTTGGCATCAGAAGTATGAACGGTCTTAATTTGCCTAATCATGGCCTCCAAAGTGTAGCCAGCTGTTTAAAACCTGTAACTTTTTTTTTTTAATTTGTAAAAAACACACGAAGTGTGGAGAGTCCATACCCAACTACTGTAAATGACAGCACAATATTAATTCTACCCTTGAGAGACAGTACCAGTGGTCTTAAGCTTTCATTAAGTTTAAATAAGGCATGTCTCGCCACCCATTCATGTGGCCATTTCACTGCATCACAAACAGAACCCGTGCTTTCCCAGATAATTACTCACACTTTTTACTCTAGTTGTAACAAAGGAGAAAATGTGACCCAAGCTAGTTTACTGCTCAACCTTTAGATGCGTGATCTTCAATTCGGTCACCAGGTCAGCATTAGCAGCTTCCCCTAGAGACTTCAGGGATGCAATCAAGAGTGTCTTCCACTGGCTCTACTTAAGCAGATGCTTTCTCTCCCCCTCCCCCGCCCCTGTGTGTGTGTGTGTGTGTGTGTGTGTGTGTGTGTGTGCGCGTGTGAGCATGTATGTGTCGGCAGAGGGCTGTCCTACACTATGTACGTTAACCGGCTCTTAGGCAATTCTCATGTATACTTCTAGTCCACGTTGGCCCTGCTGTAATTGTAAAACCTCACGCCCTGAGCGACTTCTCATTTATCGTGGTGGGCACGCTTCTTTTATGTCTGAGTCTCAGCATTCTGAAACAGCAACAGCAGCTTACATTACATCTTGTCTGGAGGACGTGTGCTCTGGGATGAGCTGGAAGAAAACAGCAGCGCCCCCTCTTCATTCAGCCGGAGAGGCCAGTCCCAGGCTCTTGGGTTCACTCTCCCTCCCACTTACACTTCAGTCATTCTTTGCTATCAGACTGGAAGGAGTTTTTCCTTTGTTGTCCCCCCCACCCCCATCACGGTTTAAAGTAGGAAACTACTCTTTAGTTTTTCTTTTTCTTGTTTCTGTGTGGTTACACTTTCCTTCACTGTTGCAAATTATGGTTCATTTTTAAGTGTGGATGCTGGGAAGAGGCTCCGAGAAGCCTCTGGCATCACATACAACCAGGCCTTCCATTTAGAATTGTCTTTTTAGATGCACAGGCAGATCTGCAAGCATTTTTTTTTCTTACTGCATTACAAAAAGAATTTATGAATAATTCATAATACCATCAGTTTAAAGCGGCTATTTTTGATAGAATGAAAATCTTACCAAGCTCCCTCAGTCCTCAAGACCTTCCCAAACAAAACTCAGCCCTGCCATCACTAATTAGTGAGTTTAAATGCTCTAACTGTGATATTTGTGCAGGAAATGGGGAAAGAGAATGTTTGCTGAGCCACTGTTTGCTCATGGAGTATCCGTGATAACTTGTATAACAACTCAGGGCTTTGGTAATTTGCCAAGATCACAGGAGAAGAGGCTGAGCCGGGAGACGGCTCAGGTAGACCCCTGAGTGTACAGGCTCGCGCAGCCTCGGACCGGCCAAAGGAAGGAAGGACGGGGCTACTCACGTTGTTGTTGGTCACAGCGAAGTACTGCAGGTTGGCCAGGTACTGGACCTCCTCTGGGATGAAGGTCAGGTGGTTGTAGCTTAGATCCAGGTAGTGCAGTTTGGTGCACAGGAAGAGCTGCAAGGGCAGGCTCTCGATGTTGTTGTGCCCCAGGACCAGCTGCTCAAGGTTGGACAGCGCGCCGATCTGCGCCGGGATGTAGGCGATGCTGTTGTGCCAGAGCTTCAAACAGGACAGGCTGGGGAGGTGCTGGAAGCTGATGATCTCCTCCACCGTCTTCAGGTTGTTCTCCTTCAGGTCCAGCTCGTGCAGGTTGTTCAGGCTGAAGATGGAGTGGGGGATGCGCTCCAGGTCGCAGCCCAGCAGCTCCAGGCTCTTCAGGTTGACCATCTTCTTCAGGTTGTTCAGCACGACCAGCTTGCTTCCCTCGTTGTCCAGGGACAGCTTCTGCAGGGAGGGCAGCAGGTCCGTCACCACCTGGGGGATGCGCGACAGGCTGCTCTTGAGGTGGAGGGTCCGCAGGTTCTTCAGGTCCTGGAAGCCCTCCAGCTGCATGGCGCCGGGCTGCTCGGGGAG
Organism: Rhombomys opimus; assembly: GCA_010120015.1. Classification (NCBI taxonomy): domain Eukaryota; kingdom Metazoa; phylum Chordata; class Mammalia; order Rodentia; family Muridae; genus Rhombomys; species Rhombomys opimus. Next base: position 5,346,960 of record REGO01000056.1, on the reverse strand, counting down.
GACACAGCCCGACAGGTACAGTTCCCTGAGGTTCTTCAGGTGGAACACCCAGCGTGGGATCTTCCCCATCTCGGTGAACTTCAGGCGGAGGATCTTCAGGTTCTCCTCCAGGAAGGCCAGGGCGGGGTGGTCGACCACCAGACACGAGTGGTACACGTGGAGCTCCCTGAGGTTGACGAGCTGGGACACTGCAGCGGGCAGCTTGACCTCGGGGATGAGCTCCAGGCTCAGCACCTCCATCTCCGTCAGCTCAAAGACGTTGTCGGGAAGGCCACTGAGCATGAAGAGATGCAGCTCGATCTTGTCCTGGGCGTTTTTCACAAGCTTGCTCTTCAGCTTCTCCACCGTCCACTCGTTGTTGAGGTTGATCTGCTTCAGCTTGTTCTCGCTCACCTCCGACAGGAAGATGGAGAAGCGCTTGGAGTAGAGCGGGTCGTACTGGTCGGCCAGATGGAGGATGAAGGCGAAGTCGTTCTTGACGTCGGGGATGTCGCTGTAGTTGCTCTTCTCCCGGAGCGCCTCAAAGGAGTACTGCTTGAGGGAGCTCCTGAGCATCCACCACAAGCTGTAGGAGGAGGTGAGGCCGTAAAGGATCACCAAGATGACATAGAAGGAGGCCAGGACCTTGAAGATCTCTGCCAAGGAGTAGACGCACTGGTAGCGCTTGTAGCCCGTGAACGCCTGCACGTCGATCGAGCAGTCGATTTCGAGGGTGATGTAGCTTAGGAAGTACGGGACGTAGGCTATGATGAGGACGAACAGAATGACCTTGACGATGATCTGCCTCAGGTACACCCGGTAAATGATGTCCCTCTGCTCCACGTGGAGGCGGAACCTCTTCACCTTCTCAAAGATGGCTTTGGCTTGCTCGCCCTCCTTCTTGTCCAGGACGCTGGAAGTCGGGCTCTCTATGCCAGCCGGCTCCAGGCCCGGCTGTGGGTAGGGCAGGGACTGTTTGCTGGCGTCAGCGTCGGCGGAACCCCCTGAGGTGGAGAGCAAGGTTTTGGACTTGGAGAGTTTCAGGGGCCTCCCGGACTGCTCGGCCACCGTCTCCGACAGGGCGCGGGTGGTCCATGGGGAGTCGAAGCACTTGTGGAGGATGGACACGAAGTGCTCCAGCCTGGAGCTGGTGCTGGGGTAGTGGAGCCAGAAGTTGCTGCAGGCTGCGAAGATGAGCGTGTGCAGGAGCACCAGGTAGGGGAAGAACTTGGCGAACCAGTGCAGCTGCTTCTCGTAGCAGACGGCGTCGATGTAGGAGTACTGCTGCCGGTGCAGGTCGTTCTGGATGCGCAGCGGCAGCGGCAGCGGCGGGCCCGGGGCGGAGGACGCGTTCTCGCCGCCCCTCAGCAGCTCCCAGGGCACGGCGCAGTGGCTGTCGAATTCCACCTTGCACGGAAGGCAGCAGAGCACCCTGCTCTGGGTGAGCTGCAGGGCTCCGGCCAGCACGGCCACCAGCAGCATGATGAGGGTGATGTAATACCAGAAGACGTCCCACCACGGCTTCAGGATGTGATAGGATGACTGCGCGTCGGCTAGGCATTTCAGCTCGGTTAGTGTGATCATGGCTCCCTGGCAGAGGACGGGGGCTGTGGGGGGGGGGGAAGGAAAGAAGCCTTGCTGAAACCCTTCTGACGTGCCTTCCTGGGCCTTCCTGTTCCCTGGCGCTTGGGGTTTGAGCTAGGGTCTCGGGCAGCTCAGCCCAGCTTCAAACACACTCATCCTACCCACTTGGCAGGGTCTCGGTGACAGGTAAAACCCAAGAGCAGGACCGGTCAAGGGGCACGTAAGGCTCTGGCTTCACCTCTAACGTAAATCACACTGGACTACACAGCTCCTTCCTTAGCTTGGGGACATATGGGTGACATATGTGCGAAGGGCTTTAGGGGCGAGCTTGCGGCAGCCCTTCAGTTTACCTTCTGCTGGATCTCAACTCCAAGGCCGCGTTGGCTGCTCTTACTCTATGTATCCTGCCCTCAAAATCCCCGAAGACGCCCTTTCCAGACAGAGCCCGTGTGGCACTGTTGTTTGCCACCTGAGAGTTGCTCACCCCCCACGGAGAGCCTTTCTGTGAGAGCACTACTTCATAAAAGTATCCCTCGGGCTTGGAGGACTCTACCCATTGCCTGGAAAGCAAATGGCCGCTGAACGGATTTCCCCTTTCTCTCCAGGCCTTCTCTATGTATCTTAAGTCCGTGACTATGTGAAACATAGTCATTTCGGAGCATTTGAAAGAGGAGAAACAACAGTAATGGTTTAAAAAGTAGTGGTGAAGAGCAGCCCTGAAGAGAGCCAGGGAGCGTCATGTTTCATGTGACAGCACAGAGCTAACGGGGCACACGGTGGCGGTGCGCCCTTTGCTGCTTAGTCATGCCTTCAGAACCAAAGCACTTTATGTCTTACACCGAAAGGACCTCAGACCTTTTACATTATCTCATCAGTACTGTTTTCTGAGAACCCCCTTCTCTCGTGTCCATGCTTCTCTGGGGTCCAAGAATAATTTTCTTTTCATCTCACGTAATCCTCTGGGGATTAGGATGAGGGTCAAGGTTACAGTTGGCTGCCGTGAGGGTGAAGCATAATAAGAAGTGAGGGTCAGATCCCCAAAAGGTCAAGTTCTCAAAAACAAGTGCAGCACTGCTTATTCCATTTTTGTTTAGAAACGCTACTTAGTAAAATCCAGACCACCTGTAGGACGGCAAAGGCTCACAGACAAGGAATGTTTGGATCTTACACAGTGTTTGCTAGGACAACAACAAAATTCACAGGAGCTGGCAGGGCAGATCAATTCTACATCCAAGGCTTCTTCTTGCCTCTGTGAGTGTCCAGTCGCCACCTTCCCAGGACCTCAATTACTCTCTCTACACCACGTCACCAGTAATACCTCACAGGAGCCTCCCTGGTCCTCCCTAGTCCTCCTAGTCAACCTTGAGTCCTACAAGTGCTGCAACCTACGTCCCAGGAGCCTGCCACAGACGCTGCCACAGCTCAGTAATCTCTCATGCTGGCGTTCTTGGCGGGGAATGCCTGCTTCTCCACTTCCTAAGATAGCCCTCGATCCCAGGTTTCACCTCCGGGAATGAAGGCCCGCTTTTTTGTCTGTACCCTCTCTGGGAATGGTGTCTCATGCTTCCTCCGCCTGACTGTAAAATTCGCCAGGGCTTCCATCCTTTACTCTAGGTTGGCAGATCTGATCCTCAGTTCTTCTCAGCCGGCCTCACTCTCACTGCAGGCTGTCCTGTGTCAAGGCAAACTGTGCTGTCCAGCCCAGTCCCAAGACTATTACACGAGCCTAATACAATGTTCTGGCATTTGAACTCAAAGGACCATGAACACAATAGAAAAGGGATCATAGAAAACATTACTGCATGAAATAACACATGGGCTGGAGAGACGGCTCAGAGGTTAAGAGCACTGTCTGCCCTTCCAGAGGGCCTGAGTTCAATTCCCAGCAACTGCATGGTGGCTCACAACCATCTATGATGAGATATGGTGCCCTCTTCTGGCATGCAGGTGTACATGTAGACAGAATACTATATACATGATAAATAAAATCTTTTAAAAAAAGTAATAACAGATATATTAAAAACGCATGCATGCTTTCAGTCAGTCATGTGGTAACTATTATGCTCTGATAGTGATCCAACCTTTGGCCATGTTAACATTGATCCCAGACAATTTGGTGGCAGCAGCTTTGTTCCTATGAAGTGAGATCCTACCTAACACACAGATGAAGATGAAATGGGACAACAAAACCTCAGGAGTGGCCACCTTAAACCGCCTCCCCCCTGTGGAGGAACATGAGGAGGGGGTGATGGTCGCAGAGATAGAAGGGCACACTTTTGTGCACACTGGCCGATGTTGTGGAAGGATGACGGGAGTTGGAATGGGGAGAATGGAGAATTAAGGGGTTGGAGGAATTTTTTTTTTTTCACAGAGCTGCAAATTTGCAGTTTGCTAGTATTGGAGCTTTTGTGAGCTTTTTTCTAAGCCTATCCCCTTACGAGAACCCCAACAAACTCACTGCCTTACCAAGCAGGGTTGGGTGGAATTAGTTCATTTGATCTGTTGGTATGTTGGTTATCTGAGGTGAATAGATATTTCTGTTTCCTTACGGGAAGTGGCAGAATGTACCTCGTGGATGAAGGAACGTGGGGATTTATTTCAGTAACAGCACTAGATGGGTAGAAGGTTTATACAGGAAGACATATTTTAGGGGGAGGGTCTCATGTTGCCCAGGCTGGCTTAAATCTGATATGTAGCCAAGGCTGACCTTGCATTCGTGGTAAGACTACAGACATGTGCTATGACGTAAGGCTGGAATCATCTGCTTTCAGCCCTCGGTCCTAGCTGGTCTCCACGGTAAAATGACTGTCCTCCAGGAGGGCTACAGTGGGATTTCTTATAATGGAAAAGAAGAGTGAATCATATCTTTAAGGACTTTCCCAGCCTGAGTTTATGATTTTATTCATTCCCTACAGTTCTTGAGAGACACATTCATTTACTATCTCAAACCGATCCTGGGGAGAGAGAAATGACAGCTGGAGCAGAGCTTAACAAAGGCTCCGTGCCAACACTGACCAGACAACACCGCACAGATTCATACTTACTTTATGAAAAAGCGAATCAAATTAACTGCGCCTCAGTCGGGGGGTCTACACCTTTTGAAGTTTCTGAGACACACCATCTCTGAGTTTGTCTTCATTCTGTGAGAGAGCAAGAATATCTTGGAGATATTGTTTTCAGAGACCCTTTTCACCAAATGTCACACAGAGACGCTCACCCGGGGCTTGTCCCGGTAAAGGCCTATGGACAGGACGCCACCCGCAGGCACCAGGCCATATCCTGGGTTTCCTTTCAGTGTGCTAAAGCCTCTGTAACCCTTAGCCCTTCCCAAGTGTTTCACATGTTAATCTCTTCTCCAGCCTCACATGCAATCGGTCGCACCTGCTTTTGCCAGCTTGCTCATTGCACCACGAAACTTCTATAACCAACTTAAAACCACAAAACCAAAATCAACCAAAGGAAAGACTGTGTTCATAGTCTCCTGCTGCACCATTGAGAACTGACTGGGCATCTGTCCTGTGATAGCTTAGCGTCTTGTCCAGCTTGGCATCACGATGTTTCTTAGACAACAGATTCTCTTCATTATTAGATAGGTTTTCTCCAGTACAGAAGGAGATAGAAACCTACACCTGAGGGGAATCATGTGAAATAATCTTGAGGGGAAAGTAACCTCAAGATTACTTGCCCAGAGGACCCCAAGTGCTTACGGTTTTGCCCTATTTATTTTATCAGGAAATTAACCGTAAAGTTTCTCCATTTGCCTTCTAAAACACGACCGGTCATGACTAAGCATGCCCATGTATGCCAGGAGATACATGGATGCGGCCCAGCACACTTGTAGGTGCTCTCATGTCTCAGTGCCAAAAGTCTGGACACCTGCTGGCAAGACTTTCCTCAAATCAGCTAACCCACCAAACTATCAAGGGCTTTTGATGAGGTTCTTAGTAATAAGATCAAATAAAAATGTTTTACCGTTACTATCCCAACTGAGTATCTGCATTCAAAGTACGTTTTATTTATTTCAAACCCTTTCATGCTTAAACAAGGCAGTGAGATAAAAACCAGGCCTTCGTATGTTATAAACAGGAGAAACAAGGCCGGCCGAGAGAACTCACCTTGCCCGATGTAACAAAAGTGTCAGCGAAAAACGACGACAACTGAACTCAGGGACTCAGACTACAGGCCTTGTCTACACCAGATCACATGACCCTAGCGAGTCCAATTAACTATGCCCCTTCTCAAGAGCTACAGAAAAAGCTATTCAGCCCTTTGCCTGGCATCTGCATCAGGACGGAGTTCTATTATAGTCCCCAAAACAAGGATTCAAGTGTTTCTGTGACTTTTCTGGTTACAGAGGCACAGGCCATACGTGAATTCACAGCTAGAGATTCCCACTCAGTGCTTTCTACCGAGCTGAGACCTCCTCTTTAAATCCTTCACCCGGGTTTACCGAGCATGACAAGTCAGAAGCCTTCCATACCCAATGCTGGTGTTTCTAACTGATGTGCTTAGAGCTGAGCCATTATGCCAGTGAACAGTGTTTGTGCTTCGAACCTTTTCCAGACCACATATTAGCAAACAATGAGGAGGATTCAGTCCAAAGGAGATCTCCGTTTCCAACACATAGGTGCACTAAATCACTTCAAAGAAATAATGTGAAGAGTAATGGATTTTATGGTCCCAATTCCACTCTTTCAGCTTTTAAATCTCATTAAAAAGTCATCAAAGCTCTTCAAAGCATACGAATTCATCTGACAGCCTCATCCCAACGTCTCCAAGCCTGGAATAACAACACTCAAGTCAGGCATCTTGATTTCCCAGTAGCCCTTCTTTTACTTTGAAATCATTTCCAAAATAACTAGCGAAAACAAACAAGCAATGATCAGATGGTCTTCAAGGTCATTAGATGCTGAGAACTTGATGGGACTTCAAAGGTCTGGGTTTCCGAGCTCAGACAAGCGATGGAAAGCAAGGGTCTCCTCCACAGCGTCCATCCCCTATCACAGCATGCTGGGTCACTGCAGGCCCAGAGCGGGAGGGGCTACCATCCAGGCTGAAACGTCCAGAAACACGACCCCAAATTCTGTTACTGATTATCCTCAGAATTTTGTCACAGGAACAGAAGGTGAATGAATACAGTCAACAGCTGAGTTAAAATTTATTATGACCTAGTAAGATCAGACAGAAGTTCAGACAGGAATGAGCCAAATGAGTTTGGATTTTGGTCCTCTGACATTGTAGGCTCTTACAGTTTCAGCACATTAAGATATCTCAATGTGTCGAATCTTAATATGCAGAAAAGCAAACTGCAGGGAAGAAGTTTCGGCGTGCATTTGGGGCATCTTCAGACGGGCAGAACCTGTGGCATGGCCTGGGTGGGAGTCAGCAGCATATGGGTACAAGAGTCCGGCTGTTCTCTAGTCTGCGCTTCGACAGCCCAGATTCCACAAAGGTTGATTTTCTGAGCCTTTTCCTTCCCAGTTTTGGCCAGCTCCAAATGTCCTCATATGCTAGTTAAGGCAGCTGGTGCGAACACTTGAACCTTCACAGCTGTGTGTTCAAACAAAGCACTTACTGAAGAAACCCCAAGGCTAGCCCACACGGGGCAAGATTCACAGCTATATTCCGTCCCAGCGGTCTTCCAGCCAAGAACAGCTTGTATGCCTTCTACATGCAAAACTCACTAGCTGGGGTGGTCTGAACAGGTATGGCCCCCATAGCGTCTTGGCCATAGGAAGCGGCACCATTAGGAGGTGTGGCCTTGTTGGAGGAAGTGTGTCACTTGGAGGCGGGCTTTCAGGTCATATATGCTCAAGCTACACCCAGTGTGGCAGTTTCCTGCGGCTGCCTGCAGATCAAGATGTAGAACTCTCAGCTCCTTCTCCAGCTCCGTGTCTGCCCGTGTGCTGCCATGATGATAATGGACTAAACCCCTGCCACTGTAGCCAGCCCCAATTAAATGTTCTCCTTTATAAGAGTTGCTGTGGTCATGGTGCCTCTTCACAGCAATAGAACCCTAACTAAGACACTAACCATCCTGCAAAAGTTTCACCCCACCATGGATGGAATCAGGTTCAGGCTTGAGACTAGGACTGTGTCATCTAAGCCATGACTAGGACGCTATGGGCATCACATCTGGCTGACAGGATGGAGGGGCCTTAAGTTACTTTGTTGAGGGTCTTAGCCCTTTTGTTTTATGAGATCCAGTGCTATTGACAGCATTTTCCTGAATCTGATGTTTGGACCTGAGGTCATTTCTTCAGTAAGCCCTTATGTGTGAGGCACAGAAACAATTTAAAAATTTAAATTAAAAAAAAAAATCTTTTCATTTAGGATCCTAGACAATTTTAGACTGGAATATTTCTTCTAAAGTCTTTTTAAAACCTGAACTTTCCTTAATCCATTTCTCTGCCCATACCTGTATCACTGCGGCTAAAATGAGGAGCCCCAAGCTCTGCTGAAAACCGGCCTGCAGGCTGCCATCTGCAGTTCAGCTGGCCAGCCCTTATGCTCCATGTAGGTGACAGCTGGCTGAACTTGCTCTCCACTCACAAGAGGACAGAATTCTACACCCTCTGGTAGACACTTCCTTACTGGTCCTCAAACTACCTGGAAGGCTGAATTTTCACTGAGCTTACAGGTCTTTTCTGCTAGCTATGTGCTGCGCCCAAGCCTTGTATTTCCTTACGGTAGAACGTCACGTCCGGATACCAGTTTCTGCCATCGCTACTTGGTCTGTCAAAAACCCCCACACCTCTCGGTCTCTAAAACAAGCGCTTCATTATTCCCCATGACTCTGTGGAATGATAAGCAGTTCGGATCCACGGGGCGTCTGTTGGGGTAGATGGAAGGTCCAGCCTGCAGTCACAGGGCTACGCTTTGGCCGCGGTTGACCCAGAGCCCACCTGGGCTTCTGGCTGAGGCCCTCCCGGTGTCCTAGTGGTTCTTCGCGCTGACCGTCAATGGGGTGATTTCCAAGGGGAACTGCTGCTTCAGGTCACAGATCCCCACCTTGGATGCTAGCCCAGAACAGTAACAGGGCCTTCCTCCACTGCTGTGTCTGTTCAGGGAGGGAGCAGGGCCCCAGAAGGAATTCTTTGAGGAATCATTTTACTCTGGTGAGTGCAGAACAGAACTGCTGTCTAAGTGTGGCAAGATCTGGAAAGGAGGGGAAGAAAACATTCTGGGAGTCCGTTCCGGGAAAGGCACCATTGTCAGTCAAACAACAGGAAAAGCAGGTGGAGACAGGTAATGGTCATTTGGCAATTTCCTAATGAGTTTGTTAAGTAATCACACCTAATGTTGTAGATCACAATCCCTTTGCTCATTGGAAGCCCCAGCAGAAAGGCACTGAACAAATAAAACTAAATTGAATACGAAAGACATAAGCTAAAGTTGCTGAATGAATAAATCCTGAAATCCCAATGACTACAGGGACCTTTTTTTTTTTTTAATTTCTTGCGACATAGTCCCATTATGTAACTCTGGCTGAACTCACTCTGTAGACTATGTTGGCCTCCATCTCAGAGACACGCCTGCCTCTGCCTCCTCTGTGCTGGGATTAAACTGCTCTACCGTGCCCAGCGCTAAGCTGTTTTGAAGGTTAAGGAATGTTGCTTTAATCTGTTTCTACAGGTCACACCATATGCTAAATTTTGATGGCAATGATCTGGTTTGGAAATGGCAATTGTCAGTGCTTTTAGTAGGCTGCTATATTGTCCACTTTGAATCTAAAACATTGGTTTTTGTACTTGGAGTTTTTCAGACAGGGGTTTGTTACGTAGCCCAGGCAAACCTGGGTCTCATGACCCTCCTGCCTCCATTTCCTGACTGCTGGGATGATAGTTGTGTACAAACACATGGGCTCTAAAACATGTTTTAAATGGCAGGAGTCGGAGCTATATTATTGGAAGCATAAGTTGCTGGTGGGTGGCTAGTTCTTACAGAATGACGTAAATAAGAAGGCAAGATCAAATCCTCCATTACTTCTCATTATTTAAAAAAATTTTTTTTCTGGGCCAACTCCCCAAAACCAGACAGTAAGAAAGGCCACAATAGCATGCGGCCACACCCAGACCCTTCATAGTCCCTGTGAAAGCTCCCCTTTCGGGCTGCCACCCAGAGAACACTGGGCATTCGTCAGGGACGTCACTCTTCTCTCACGGCCTATCCTCCACAGAGCAGTCACATGGACTGTAGAAACCAGAGCCCACTCTCCACAAAATAAATAGAGAAAAACGTTCAGAGTTCAGAGCAAATTCTCTACACACACAAGGTAACAACCCGGGCTATGGCTCAGGGCTCAGCTTGAAAACATTGATGGCAGGCTTCCTAAGAGACACGAAGCTGCAAACACAACTCAAGGAAACATTTACAATCCTTTTCAAAGGGTAAAAAATGAGAGCTTTGAGATCTGGGGTAACCGACCGGCATACCCCCAAACCACCTAAACCATGCGCTAGCCACCCATTTAAATCCTCCCTCTGATGATAACATTTGTGTATTCAGTCATGGCCAGCAGGCATGCCAGGGCCAGAGCCAGAACAAGGACGATCTTATCTCTATTCTCCCAGGACTTCCAGAAGAAAATGGCATGCCTCTTCTCCAGACCTTGTACTGACCAAATGAGTCAGACGATGGGACAGACCCAGCAATCTGTGAGCGGCTCCTATGTAAACAGAAGCACAGGGAAGGGGAGGTGTGAGGATCAGAAAGGAGTGCATTTGGCTAGAGCCAGGAGCCCGGGACAAGGAGAATGACAGTAAGCCTGCAGCCAAGGCACAAAGTTTGGATATGAAACAACACAGAAACGATGGAGAGGCCACCAAAGGGTCGGAAGCAACGGAGCCCCAAATCAGTTAGAAGCTTTTGAAGACTCAGTTGGCTCTACAGCGTGGAAACACACGCCCATATCAGTGGATCTTTATCTCTAAGAGCGTTCTCAGCATGTAGCAATGACACACTCGCTGCCTTGCTATCAAGTCTCTTGAACCGCGTGCTCAGAGATGGCAGACACTCTTACGACTTGTGCTGTTTCCACAACTCAGAATGACGCTGTAGCAGTGAGCGAGTGACCTCCTAGCATGTCCACGTCAAACGCTCTGCCACAGAGCTAACTTCAGGCAAATCTTCCATGATTAATGAAAGAGGACTCATGTCTGCTGGGAGCAGAAATGTACAGAGCTTGCACTTCTGGCTTGCTCACTCAAGAAAGGTGCCGTTATCGTATAGAAACATGGGTTAAGTGAATCAGCCTTGGAAGCTGAGTATGTAGATCACTTGGCACAGCGTCTACCGAGAACGGGTAGCGAGGTTTGACTCCCAACAGGGCACACTGACATGGTGATATATGAAATCCCACCACTCGGAAGGTAGACGCACAAGGGTCAAGTTCAAGGCCTTCCTTGGCTACAAAGTGAATTCAAAAGATCAGCCTGCCATACAAGACACTCTGTCTCAGGATCAACCAACCAATGGGACAGCGAAAAGGATAGCATGCTCAAATCAAACCGGCAGGCATGGACTCTAAATAGCTCAGAGATTATTACATTCCATCAGTCGTTAGTGATTAAACAAAACAAAACAGGATCCAATTAAACATACACATTTCTGCTTACAAAACCCACAAAGGGTGGGAAGATGACATTTTAATTAAAATAACACAGATTGAAATTTCTGCTAAACCAGTTTAAAAATATCAAAGTGATTTTTTTACTCAAAACATCTGTAAGTATGGCAATCTTTTTCTGTATTCTTTTTTGCCCCAAGCTACCAACTAAACTGTAATAATCCCTGCCATGTGTTCACAATAGGAATGTTCATCTTACCCTATGAATGCTGGTCAACCGGAAACTCTGCGGTTAAGTTTTGATCTCAAGAATCCCTAGAGAGAAATCATAAGCATATTGTTATGTTTTATGCATCCTAGGACTACACCATCATTTTCCCTCACAAGGTTTTCAAACTCCCAACATACCTAAAAATTTTGTGAAAACAGAAAATACAACTTTTAAAAAGCATGAGTCAGAGCTCACCTGCCCTCTGACCTCTCAGCTAAAGGCTGGCTGATACTGGGGGAGACAGTCAAAAACAGTCTCATCACAAAGTAATTCACAAGCTCATTTCCTAACAGAGACGGAAACATTATATCTGAAGCACAAATCCCTGTTATATCTCTGTCTTTTTTTTCCCCTGTGGTTTATAAATAAAAAATATCTATGTTTCTTAGGAGGGAAAACAGGGAAGGAAAAAAGAGTAAGCATTCGAGATAGTTTCCTCCATTGAGTTTTGTTATTTTGTTGCTCCCGGCCGGGCAGTGTACAGAGTCCACTGTAAAAATCCACTGCATCATTTCAAGGTTTCCTTTTGAACCTCGGGGGCTCTTTCATGGTGTAAAGTCTCTGGGTGTTATTTCTGATAAAAGCATTATAAATGTGTTTATTACTAATAATTCTACAAGCATCTGTGAACTAGGATTGTAAGGTTCCCTTCCTCCTTTCTTCCTTCCCCCTCGGGAATTGAACCTAGAACCTTGAGTGTGCTAAGCAAACACTCTACCACTGAGCTACATCTTCTTCCTCAGCCTCCTTCACCTGACTCTTGTGTAGAATTCTAAAATGAGAGGTTTGGGCTAAAATGAAACAGTCTCTTCTGTGTAATGGCAACCAATGCCCCCAAACCTGTATTATACCAATAATCCTTCTTGTAAGCAGACTATCAGCTGATTTCTGAATGAATTAGGAATTACTGAAACCACATTAAAAAAAAAAAACAAAAAAACTAAAACTTCACTAATTCCACACATAAAAAGAATCCTGCTGTTGCTTTACTTTGCCTGATTTTAAAGTTAGGTTGAACCAGCCATCATGTCAACTAGCAAACCTCATTCCTCATCTCTGTTCACCAAAACCAGAGATGCAGGCTGTTGAACAGGCGTAGGCCTCAGCGGAAGCTCTCAGCAACTCCTTGTCATCTCAGGGTGAAGCCATTGCTGCCAACTGAAAGCAGCAGGGCAACGAGGCTCAGTTTCCTTATCCAGGATAAGTGAATCACTCAGACTAATTCTGGAAACTGTACCCGAGTTATCCTCTTTTTTTCCTCCTCAGCAGAACACAAAAGTACCGAGCTGGGAGAGTGAGATGTGAAAATCCGAAATGGCAGCGCTGCTTAGAATAGACTAAATCATGCACTTCAGGCAGGATGAAACGGGGACAAAGACTGTCACAGTGATTCTGACAGGCCAGCTGCAGAGACAGGCGGCCGCATCTCTGCTCCCCAGCACACAATGCTAATAAGTTACCAAACCAGCTTCATCTAGACCTGGCAGAGGCCGTGCATTTGAACTCAGCCCCGTTGCCTGAGTGTGCTGAGAAGTAGCTGAGAATGCTCCCTCTGACCTTCCCAAAGCCTAGTCCAGAAATTCCTTTTCAGGGTAAGGAAGATAATCTTCATTGTCCAGAGTGACCTGGGATTAAGGGTCAGCTTTTTGATAGAGAAACCACAGGCTGTGACTGCGGAAGGGGAGGAGCCTGGCTGCTCTTGCCCTCCCCTGGTCAGCTGGGATGGCAGACACTAAGAGTGTGCACTCCTATGAAGAACTGCATAGCTCAGCAACACAGTTCTGGGATTTCAATCCAGGCTTTCACACGCTTGACTTTGTCTTGTAGTGGCAGGTGCAAAAGAAAATTGTAAGATCAAAGATGGAGCAAAAAAATCAAGAACTTCTCTCTTTTGCTGTTCTGTAATGGTGGAAGTTGGACCCAAGGCTGTGACCATGCAAGGCAAGCGCTCTACTACTGAGGTACAACCCCAGCCCAGAGCTCACAGTCTCCATGGTCTAAAACCCAATCCTGTAACATCATCACACACACTGTGTTCCAGCGACGGCAGGAATCACAGCACCATCCTCTGTCTTGTGCAATCAGGGAGGCAGAGGCAGGCGGATCTCTGGCTGAGAGGCCATCCTGGTCTACCTCCTATCACCTGCCCGGCCTTGAGGTCCGCTGGCATCACCTTTGCAGGCTGCACTGAACCCTGTTGCCTAACTTCCTGGCTCTGTCATAGCTTCCTGGGACACACAAAAATTTCTCCCACAAGGCTTGATGGTGCATGTTAAGCTAATGCTTCCAGTTCCTTGTGGACTAATGTAATTAAGTCTCTTATTTATCTGGATCCCAGGGATCTATGCCAGAGTATTTTCAATGCCTAGATGAAGGAGCACTGCCAGAGGGAGATATGGAATGCTGCTGTGATTTACTTCTGGTCAGTTGGGATTCTGAAAACTGGCAAAAGGGGGAGTTCAAAGGGCTTTTTTTTTTCTGCCGGACTGTTCCCATTCAGCTCTTGGCTACTCCGTTTAAAATATTTTGATGGGGCTGGAGAGATGATTCAGTAGTTAAAAGCACTGACTGCTCTTCCAGAGGACCTGGATTCAAGTCCTAGCAACCACATCATGATTTGTCACTATAATTCCAGTTCAGGGGACCAGATGTCATCTTGTCTTGCCTCTGCACACACGTAATTCCCAGACAAACAATCTGGTAAAAATACTCAGACATATACAATAATAAAATTTAAATGTGAAGAAATACGGAGAAACAGTCTGACTGAGTGACAAGTGTTTAGGCAACGCTGGGTGTCCCCACGTGTGCCCTAAAAACATGTGGAGGGTCATACTGTGTAGCTTCATGATGCCAGGATTTCATTACCCAGTTAGAGACCAGAGTATGGAGACTGCTCGGCTCTCAGAGAGAGCAGAGTTTGGGAATACCTTCAGTGTGTGAGGCAGAGAAAGGACGGGGTGGCCACGACAAGGCCTGGGCATTCTCACCAGCCCACAGTGGATGCAGTCATCAGAGGCAAAGCCTCACCCCCCAGGAAGCATACTTGCCAAGTTGCCCCTAAACGTGACATCTCAGGGGCCCGAATGCAGAACTGCCGTCAAGCTCAGCGTGACTGCTGCATTATGATGACAGCGAGTCATTCTGAATCAGTGCTGGGCCGCTGGATAAAGGCCGAAGCCTTCCCACGTGACCTTAACATCTGACACACTAGGGTTTCATAATTACTCTTTTGCTTTATTGGCCTTACGACATGTGGAAGGAAATGCTGAGATGAGACCAGAGCGTACTGTCACCCAAACCAGGATCTTGTCTGTCATGCTAAGCTGTGCTCAGCTCCCAGCCTGTCTGCTTCCTTCAAGACCGTACGCTCTGGGAGCGCAGGAACTTTTCCTGTCTTCTCAGGGCCTGCACACACTCTTTGTTCATAAACATTGTAATGTCACAAACCTAGGAACGAAGATCAAGCTGACGGTGTCCCATGTCCTCAGGATACCTTTGGTCTCTTAGAGCAAATTACTTCTGATGTGGTCACTGTGAGGGCGGCTCTGTCTGCTACAGCACACTCTTGAAAGAATGCTAAACAGCAAAGGTCACAAACTGCACTGAGCCTATGTTGAGCTTAAAGTGTTGATTCCAGCTCACAAAAGACACTCCAAATGCACTCCCCAACTTCAGGAATTCGGCAGCCACACCACAGGCCACCGATATTACACTGCTGTTAAATGGCATCACAAATGGCTGGTGACGGGTTTGGCTGCCTCGGCCTTTGAGCTGTTAGAACTGAGAGCTCAGGGCGTAGGGCAAGGCCTAACTACCGCAGCCTCAACAATTACCTGCTGTGTGGAAGATGCTGGGAGACGATGGCAAGGCACGGGTAACCATCTACTGCATTCTCGGGGTGGTGAGGAAAGGCAGAGTTTATTAGTCACTTCTCTGTTCCTGTGATAAAATACCGCCGCAGAGGCGACTTGAAAAGGAGGGAGTTTATTTGGGCTTACGGTTCTAGCTGGTATGGTTAGGAGTCCACTGGGGTGGGGAAGGAAGGCAGCAAGCAGCAGGCATGGCAGGAAGTGCACACAGTAAGCAAGGGGCGGAGAGCAAAGTCCAAACAGGCAAGGCCTGAGGCTCTCGGAGGCTGTCCCGTGACAAACTTTCTCCTGCAGGGCTGGACCTCCTAAACTTCCTGGGAGACTTCTACACAGAATGTGACCTCGCTCTCTGCAAGCTACACACCTTTTAGAAGGAGACAGGAGCTGCTTTACAAATGAGACCCGAGTGGCTCTATCTGGCCCATGGCTCAGCAGTTCATCTAGTAAAACAGACAGCAGGCACTTCCTCGTCCTTCCTGCCTGCTTATTAAGTAATTAAGATTGACATGATAGACAGCCAGAGCAAGAAGGCATGCTGCTCACACAACATCACACCAAGGACATCTACCCTCTACTCTCATCAAGGTGAATAACCCACATTTATCTGGCATTGAAATAATAACGCATACATGCGTTGCTTCCAGGTGTATCTGTTTAGATCCAGTTAATGCAACTTAGTGCCATGCACTTAAATACGAACTTTCTTTCTGAATGGCTCGATACGGGAGCTTCACATGCCTGTTCCTTCGTCTGGGACAGTGAGTAGAAGGGAGGCGGCAGGATGGCTGAGGGCGTGGCTCAACATCTACTTCCACTGGCTGGATCATAAGCTAAGTATCAACTGTTTAATCCATGAAACACTTTATTACAGCACAAAAGACGGCTTTTTACCTAATGGGACTGTCTTAACAGTTAAATGTGGCAACTGTCACTCAAATGCTTAGCCCACAAACAGGTACAGAGTAACACCCACTCTTCCCAGCACTCGGGGAGGCAGAGGTAGACAGATCTGGATTGCTGTCAGTTCAAGGCCAGCCTGGTCTACAAAGTGAGTGTAGGACAGCCAAGGCTACACAGAGAAAAAAAAAAAAACCTAAAACAAAATAACAAAACCAATAAATAAACAAATAAAACAAAGTAACACCCAATATTTTAATTTATTAACACAATAATAGTTTTATAACAAACCAGTTTTTTGAAAGGTTGGCTTCTTGAACTGCCCTGCAAATAATTGGCCTTGACACCGGGGACCTACGTTAGAAACTTCAAAGACATACTCCCAGTATGGCCCCAGTTATCCCAAAACAAACAGAAACATACCTTTTCTCAATTACTTATTCCGTGGACCAGGGTGTTATGAAGCCGAAACAAAAGCAATAGACTGTGCTGTAATATTTAAGGCGTTAAAGCAGTCGTTTAATGTCTGCTGCTGCTGAGCCGGATGTGGCCAGCACTGAAAGTCTACCATCAATGAAAAACAACAAACCACAACACTGTCATCAGGGGCTGCGAGAGGGCTAAGCTGACAACACACACGGACGAGGCGGGAGTCCAGATCTGCAGTGCCCACTCCCAGTCGCGGCGCCCGCAGCACAGACAAGCTCCCCGCAGCAACCTCACGGCCAGCCAGGCTAGCTCAGCTGCCACGTTCCAGGTGGAGGGAGAAACCCCACCTCAAAACATAAAACAGGAGTGATGGAGGAAGCACCTGACACAGACCTGTACCCATCTCCAACGTGCACATATAAACACACACACGCACCCACACATCAAATAAAAGCTCTCATCAAGATGGCACAAGGCGATGTGCTTAACAGCAGTGAATTTTACGCCTGCAAATGACTGAAATAGGTTTTACCTTTTGTATATTTTACCAAAAACAGTCACGCAGAATAAGAAAACCATTCTTACTGCAATCAACACAAAAGAATTTACACAAGTCAAATATAATCAGCCTCAATGTCCCAGGAAAGATAACATGTGAAAATATATTTTAAATATACCAAACTTTCTTTACCCATGGTGTATATGTTACTATAATTAACTATAATTTTCAATCATCAGTTTATTTGTAACATTTAATTAGAAGAATTTGGTTAAGCATGATAACGTGATTCCACAAATTTATCCAGAAAACACTTAGGATCTCTTTCTCCCCCGCCCCCAATGTGTATGGGCATTTTACCTACATGTACAAGCTAAGATGAGGGTGGCAAGTGCCTGTGGAGGTCAGAAGAGGGCATCTGATCCCCTAGAATCGGCGTTAAAGGTGGTTGTGAGCCACCATGTGGGTGCTGGGAATTGAACCTGTGTCCTCTGGGAGAACAGCTGGTGCCCTTAACTAATGAGCCATCTGTCCAGCCCCCTACTGGCGCCCTGAGTGCCCATGTCAATACAAGGCTTCTAAGGTGCCACACTGAGAGTCAGCTTCGGGAGACCTGGACGAGACCAGGCTCCTCTCTAGCTTTGCGGCTTGCCACTTTACAAGCTGATGGGGTTCTTCCAAGGCAGACTGCATTGTGGACTGGCTATCACAGCGATCTCAGCTCTTTCCAGAAGAGCCTCAACAGGTCCTCTGGGCCACTCAGTCCTTTTCACCTGCTGGGCTACAGCTGCCTCACACTTCATCATGGCCTGGACACATCAACTGGGATATACTTTGGACCAAAGGTCTGAGCAGCAGAATCAGAATATTCAAAGCCTGCTTGACTGCACAGGGCTCCCGTACGCAAGTCACTTTCACTGGGTCACTGTTAACAGCTCTTTCTGGGTAACACAGGAAGATCGCGGACCCCTGCCTGGCATTTCAGAGCATCTAAAAGCAAAAGTAGATTGCTTGATTTTTATTTATAAATCTCTGTATTTTTTATCCCTAAGTCCTAGGGGCCAAGTGCTGACTCAGCTGGTCCTCCCCTGCACGCCCGCTTCCCTCACTGGAGGCTGGCTTCCCATGGCAGCAGGGGAGGACACAGGTCCTGGAGTACACCCCAGGTCCACCTCCACTGCCATCTGTGTAGGGCCCACCCTGATCCTCCATCTTTTCCCCATCTTCCCAGCTTTCACTTTGTCTCACTGGCCTCCAACGTGTGGAAATCACTCCAGGGGGCAAAAGCAAAGGGATCTCCTGTGAGGCCAGCCAGCTCTGGCTGGGGCCTGGCTGAGGGATGGCACCGCACAAAAGATGGGAGCAACACGACTCAGGTCACAGCTTTATTTACACTGCTTTGGTTCCAAGGAAACAAAACAGCAAATGTTTCCCCTGGCGCCCTGTAACATTTAAGCCCTCCCTCAAAGCCAAAAGGAGCCTCTGAAAAGGCCCCGAGGCCCAGGATTCCTGGCAAAGAGGAAAAAAAAAAAATTCAGTGTGGTTACACAGGAACTGAGTAGAGGGTTCTGTCAAATCTACCTTGTGATGGCAGGTGAACAGTTTCAGTAGACGGAGGAGAGGGTGGAGAGTGGGCCAAGAGGTCGAAGGCCCACAATTCCCCGCTCGCAGTCCTGCTCACCTGCCTTCCGAATCCAGACAAGACCTTTCACCACACTGCCGGGAGCCAGCACGCCGATTTCATCAGCTACTCTTTTCCTGGGAAGTGTAGGAAGCAAAGCACTGGACTAGAGCCACAGAGAAACAGGTCAACTCTGAGTGCACACGCTGTCCCGTCACGTGGGTCTCAGTCAGTGTCCACTTTTGCCTTGAGGTCGAGCCAGTGCCTTGTGTTCTCCGTTTATGAATGCGGCATCTAGTAGCCAAAAGCCCGCAGCCACTGACTTCTCCGAGGGCACAGTGGAAATGTTTGGCGTGCATTTAGGGTAAACATGACAGTCTTTTTCTGATAGCACTTTTAAAAAATTATTCATTTAAATTTAATCTTTTAAATAATTTATTCACTTTACATCCTGATTGCGGCCCCCTACCTTGTCTCCTCCTGGGCCCGCCTACCCTCCCTCTGTCTTCTCACCCAGCCCCCTCCCCTAGTCCTCAGAAAGGGGGAGACCTTCTCCCCTACCATCTGACCCTAGTCTCATCAGGACTGCCTGCCTCCTCTTTCTCTGTGGACTGGCAAGGCTGCCCCACCAGGGACAAGTGATCAAAGAGCAACCAAGTTCATGACAGAGGCAGCCCCTGCTCCCCTTACTCGGGCACCCTCATGGAGACTGAGCTGCCATGGGCTACATCTAAGCAGGGGTCTAAGTCCTCTCTATGCATGGTCCTTGCTTGGTACATCTGGTAGCACTTTCTATCAGCCGGTCATGCTGCAATCCCATCCTACTCTTCGCTGCCTTCCCAAAGGCACTTATCACTGCACAGCCTGAGAGCTCGCCTGCTGCCTGCTTGCCCTGTCTGATGCTCTCCTCAAGTTCGGTAACGTAAGTGAGTCCCAGAACTCAGGACAATTCGTTAAACAGGATGCAGCTCAGGAGCGGGCTGCATATGCATACATGTCAGTATGCACATGCATCCCTGCGTGTGTGTGTGTGTGTGTGTGTGTGTGTGTGTGTGTGTATGTGGTGGTGGGGTGTCCAAGACCAAATACATACTGTTTACTGTACCACAGACAGCACAGGCTGCTCGGGAGCTCTCAGGAAGCTAGTTCTTATTCAAAATGGCTGCCCGCTGAGGCAGCGCCAGCAAGTTCTCTTGGAAGGTCAGACTCCTCTTCAGGGAGCCACCGAGGCTGTCAGTTAAGCCCTGATGCTGAGTCCATGACTTACAAAGGTATGCCCCATGGGGCTTCGTCTCTGACCGCCTGACCAGTCGCCACAGGCTCTGCAGCTCTCTGCCCCCGTGTTTCACACACCCATCATCCACTGAGTGGTCGCTCCACTAAGGACTCCTCAGCAACAAGCTCTGAGGCCTGCTCGGCGGCTATTATGCTGGTTAGTGTACCCGGGGGCTTAGCGTGCCAGAGTCCCGGTGCCACGGGAAGGTCCTGGCCAGCAGAGTCTTTCTATCAACAGGAAGGTGACGGGCCGGGAGATGGCTCAGCCTCATCACACAGACTCCAGGGCAAGCGGGCGCACAGAAAGCGTCTCGTGAAATCCACACAAGACCAAGGGTGTCAGACGTTCCAGCTGCACACATGAGCAGAGACGACAGGCTGCACGGACGCCTGCTCCCTGCTTCCGGGCTTGGTAGGACTCCATGGCCCCACAGGGGGAGAAGCCATGGCTCCTCAGGGCATGTCAGTTTTCATGGTTGTCCATGAGACAGAAGTTCCTTATGTGGAAGCCTCACACATGACTCTCAAATGAGGGGACCCTCAGCTGGACTCGCTTGGTCTCCTGCCGCTGACTGGCGTTTCTCCTCTATGTGTAGCAGATGATTGCTAAGAAAGATGCTCCTCCTTAGCAGCCAAATTCAAAAGGTGGAAAGGCTGTCCCGAGAAAGTGAATTTTTTTCCTGTTGCACCCCGGGAAGGAACAGTTTCCTATTTCTATTGACACCATCTATCTTTATTGAGGGCTTTAGCCATTCAGGAAATGCCACCATGGAGTTATGCCGGCTGAAAGACAGGCAGGTAGAAAAGAGGAGTCACAGCTGCCATCAACTTGTGTCACACCCCAAAACACAGCCACCAAGAGAAAGTGAAAGAATGTCATATCTTGCTTTGCATGGACTCTGATGCCGTGTGACAACGAATCAGGGCCAAAGTTCTGAGTGTGAAGCCTTGTCCAGGCGATGAGGGAATGGGATGGCCTAAGGTCAAAGCCGGCCCTGAGAAGGAGTGTGTGCTCTGGTGAGAGAAGACACAGTATGCGACAATGAAGAAATTGACACACGCATGTCTTGAGGTAACATCAAGGAAGGGATGATGTCAGTGCAAGGTGCACAGGTGTGCACAGCTGGGCTGAAGGGACAGAGAAGCAGGGGCACCTCATGAAGGACTCCTAATAGACGGGCACCAGGCGGGACCAGGCAGGACTGGGCACACCACGAAGAACTCAAACAAACCCAGAACGGGAAGCCAAAGTGAGCTCAGGGTTAACAGACAGGGAGCAGTGGAATTTTTCAGACAAACACCATGAAGATAAGAATTAAAAAAAAAAAAGTAGATTAGGGTCAAATATTAAATAAAGTCTCAAATGTCAAGATAATAAATTTTTAGAATGCAATCCAAGCCCCGAGCATAACAGATATGTGAAATTGCACTTTGGGAACTAACAAAGATTTTCACAAGCAGAAAAAAATTCAGACTGGATCCCACACGTTGTAAAAAGTCATTGAGCAATGGAAAAATGGAAGACTGTCTCAGAGAACACACTACCTTTTAGGATATTAATTTGAAAACATTCATTGGTGAAAGCCTGACAATGAGAGCAGGAAGCCCAATTTTATATTAGAATACATATCTGATAACCTCCAGAAGCAAAACATAAATGGACTTCACAATGGATGTTCCAAGTACTTATTAAAAAAATCAAATTTCCAGATTAGCCTGGCAAATGATGCAACTACACAGAGCAATTAGATTGTGAGGAAGCAGAATTTTCCTGAAAGTCTTAACTGGTTTTTAAAATTACTTTTAGAAGAAGTGGATTTGGTAGGTTGTATTTTAGACCAGAAGGTAACTGAATACTTCAGCAGAATTAAATATTTTGCCATCCAAATATCACTTTAAGATAAATAGCCAAATATTTCATGCAATGCTTTACCATGAGTGAGCAGTTGTTAAACGCACACACAAAAGGACGCCGGCGCTTCCCATGGCCATGAGAGCTCTCTGATAAACAAGTTGCCACCTTAATACACTGGGCTGTTGGTCATTAGACCAATTAGGCCTTATGTCACCCACCCTACAATCAAACCTGCTGAAAAATCAAATTACAATTATGCTAATTATGGACCAGCACTTCACTTGTTTCACAACTGGTGCCTAATCAAACAGTTCTGTGGAAGAGATGACATCACCACACGGAACCTAATTAGTATCATTGCCAAGTAGGATAGTAGGATCTTTTTTTTTTTTCCCCCTTTTCTTTTGAGTTTAAGCAACTGTGGTTGGGGCACAGCTCTGCCAGTAAAGAACCCACCAGGCAAGCACTCCTTAGCTAAAAAAAAAAAAAAAAAGCCAGAAATAGTGAATGGCCTTCAACCCCAGTGCTGGGAAGATGGACACAGGAGAATTTGGGGTTTTCCGGCCAGTCAGTTAGCTCTAGAGTCAATGACAGAGCCTGTAAGCTCAGAAAATAAGGTGGTGAGCAACTGAAGAAAACACCAGACATTGGCTTCTGTGGGTGTGGACTTACACACACACACACACACACACACACACACATTAAGCAGCTGACTTAGCAGTTCAGGCATTAGGAAACTTCATCCTATAAAAATCACTGAGTGGGGAGAGAGGACCATTAGGATGAGATGTCACAGAAAAGTAGAGCATTATGGGAGGGAATGAGCAAAGAACAAACTATAATGGCATACACGTATGACAATGCTTTAATAAACTAGATGCAAATTTTGAAAACTATTTTTAATAAGCAAATAACAGCATGAACTAAACCTAAATCAAACTAAAATTTGATCCTCCACTTGGCAGCTACATTTTTCTCTCCTAACCATGTTATTTAAATATTTCCCAGGAACAGGCTGAGTGGGCAAACCAGGAAGTGAAAATGAATGTAATCACACTGTGAAAGCTGAGGGCAGGGAAAGACACTTTGAATTAGTTGGAGTGCTATTAAAATTTCATTGAAAAGTCCATTCCCTTGGCAACATCAATTTAATCAGAGCCACACTGAGAGGGATTTCAGGAGGTAAGTCTTCAATTTGTTGTCCGGCAAGTGATCTAATCTTTTATGCAAATGTATTTTCCTATTATAGTCTGAGTAACTCAGCCAGCCCTGCGGAGTGGGGAGCAGGGAGAAGCTATCCTTCCACGCTGGTAAATGTGCTCATAAGACACAGTGGCGATCCGAAGTCGTGGTTCTGGGGGGAACGTGGCCTTGGCTTCTTAGATAACAGATCCCCCTTCTCTGAACTGCTCTGCTTGGGATCTGGCCAGATCCTGTCTTCTGCCGTAAAGTGTACATTTCCTGTGCAATCACCCAGCCATGGTAAGAATTAAAGTACCGTAATTCTGTTGTGCAAGATACTGCTAAACAAAACCCACTACTGTTGGCTTTGTTTCTGACATGAATACTGAAAAAGCATCGTCATTTCTTGGGCTCTGCAATCCTGCTGCTTATTCCTAGGAGATTGGGTGTAGAAGGGGGCCTAGGAAAAAACCAAAAGCATTCTCACTCACTGACTTGTTTTCCTCTGACTTTAGGCAGCGTTGAGTAAGCTTAATGACATGAAGTGTGACATTTTTGGGAACATTCCTCAGCAATGCAAGTAAGTTAGACTCTCAATGACCCTTAGCCCCTCAGTCGTTAGAAAAAAAAAAAAAAGGAAACTTGAGTGTCACTCCACAAAGCAAGCCTACTGCTGTCACAAATATGAACACAATTTAAACGACGGGGCACACGGATAAAACAAGCAGTGACCAGCAAGCCAGTTTGAGTGTGCATATATGTATGTGAACAGCTCAGGGCCTGTTCTGCCAGAACACTGCCACTCCTAACAGAGCAAGCCAGCCCCACTGCCACCACGTTAGAAGAGACTGACGAGCCCAAGTACAGCTAACTGAATGTTTTATCTGTAGACACATTGGAAGGAGTGAGAACTGAAGGAGGTTGCTGGACAGTAGACCATGAGATGTCTCCACGTGGAGATGTGCTTGTTGCCACACCTGATGACCTGAGTTCAATCCCCAGGTCTCACATGGCAGAAGGGAAAAAACAGCTCCTCAAAGTCCCTTACCTCCACGTGCGTACCATGGCACACACGTGCACACACACACATTTTTAAAGAGAAGCAGACCAGCCCTTTAGACAACCTTTCCTCTGGGCCCCCTCCCCTTGTCTGTGGTTCCCTCCCTCCCCTCTATCAGGTAGTACACTTTAACTCTAGAGCCCTGTATTTAGAGTTGTCTTGCTTCAGTTCCTTTGCCAGGGAAAAATCTGTTGGGCGTTTGCTGAGTGAGGGGCTGACCGGACGAGGAAGCATGGTGATTTTGTGCCTCCCTTCGCAGCACTCAAGTCAGGGAAGATGGGTAACAGCAGTGAGTAAGGGAAAGGGAAACAGATGAGGCACAGGTGACTAATTCTCAGCACAGAACACTCCTAAGTGTGTGGAGCAGTCTTTTCCTGACGAGTTACGAAAACCGTGCCCTTGACTTTAAGAATATCAGCTTCAGAGAGAAAATGCAATTTCAGCCAGAGATCACTGGTGACAGAGGGCTTGCCCGGCAGGCATAAGGCCCTGAGTTTGATCCTCGGCTATGAAGGAAGCTAAAGCAAGGACAGGTGGCTAGGGCAGAAGGTGAGCCTGCTCCGACACCAAGTACTGAATACAGTTCTGTACTAGCTTTTGCTTTGTTTTGATACAGGGTCTCCTGTGGCCCAGTCTGGCCTGAAGCTCACGAGGTGGCCAAAGCTGACCTTGAACCTCTGACTCTCCTGCCTCCATTTCCCAGGGGCTGCTGGGATGACAGGTTTCAGCCACCATGCCACATTCCAGGCACAATCGTTTGGATTGTGCTACCCCAGAGTGCTGTGGGATGACGCACCCCCAGTCTTCAGAGGTGTGCGGGGGTGCTGGAGGAGATGCTCTGGGCAGGAGAACGAGGCAGCGTGGTCCTGAGCAAGGAGCTATTTCTGAGAAGGTCTCTCTAAAAAAATAACGTACTGAGGACACTGGGCTTCAGATCCCAGAACAAACCATATGGTTGGCTCAACTCAGAATAGATAATCATAGAATCTGAAAGAACGCAGCAATATTTTAAGCAATATTGGAAGTGTGGGAAATACTTTGGTTGAAGGTGAAGTGAGGACAGCAAAGCGACCAGGAGGTAACGACTGCAGTTATGACAGGTACAGGTACAAACCCCTGAAAAGGTTCACATCTGGAGAAAAAGAAATGATGGGCTCAGGAGGGATGCTGGGCTGGGAATGGCTCTCTCTAACGTGGGAGTCTGTGAGTAGCCTGCTACCTGCTTCATGTCAGATCAAGAGTAGTTAACCTAGCTGAGGCTTTTTGGCCTTAGGGTTTGGCATACCTAGTCTTTAACTGAAAAGTGCTAATAGAATAGCGCTCTCGAGAGGGAAATGTACACAAGAAAGTCTGCAGAAAGGCTGGCAGTCCACAGGATACCTAAGAAGGGGTGATTCAACTGAGCTGGGACTCAGTGATTATGGCAAACCCACACATCTAAATGCTTTTCCAGCAGATGTTACAGCGAGTCCCTGCTGGGAACAGGCTCTGTTGCTTTGCGGACATTTAACAGGAGGTCTTGGTGTCACACCAGCCATTAAAGAGAACCAGGACACAAGCACAGATGACAAGCCTGGTTTGGGCTAGAGGGCCAGCAGTGGTGGTGGAGGGGGGGAACTTTGGCTGTACGAGCTATAAACGGCAAAGTCTGCGGAGCCTGCACACTTTCAAGATTCGGAGGATTAATGGAAGATAAAGAAGCCAACCAGAGCTCCAGGCGGGGCTGTGTGTGTGTGTGTGTGTGTGTGTGTGTGTGTGTGTGTGTGTTAGGCTGCTCACTTCTACCAAAGGCTCTGGGATTTTGCACATAAAGTCCTGAAGTATAAACAGAGTATTGAAAAAAACAAACAAACAAAAAACCCCCAAAAAACAGGGCCTCCTATATAAGCTTTTCATTTACAAAATTGCCCTCTAAAGAATTCCATTTAAAGGCAGGTGACCTCATTTTATTTGTGACAGCTTAGTAGAGAAGACATAAACTTCACTTATTACTATATAGTGGTTCACAAAAATAATTCCAGCGGGTGGGAAACAGGTACAGGAAATTATGGGCTCCAGGCTAGCCTGGTCTACATAGTAAGAGCCTGTCTAAAAGAACAAACAACTGCCACAACACCAAACAAACATGTTATAGAATGGGTGAACGCGTGTGCACACACACGCACACACACACACACACAGAGACCTACAAAGCACCTCAAAATAACTTGTACTTGGGTGCCCAACTGGAGGCAAACAGGAAGTATTTAAGGCTTGTTTCTCACGCCGCAGTGCTCGCTGCCTTCCTGACTATGAACTGCCAACAAAACCTGTGAGGTGCACTTTTCACTCTACTCCAGTGCTTAAAAAAGTAACTTGCTCAGACCACACTGACGGACGTGCGTTCTAAACTACCAGTCTGAGAACTAGTGATCACGTTTAGTGAAGACTAACAGGGACTTCAGGAGAGGTGTCTTGGGTGGTCCTTCCTTAGCTGGAGAGACTGTATCCTCGGGCAATGTGATTTGAAAGAATTGTGCTTGCCTTCTTTGGCTGCACAGAATTTACCTGCCATTTGCATACCTGACGGTTATTTATTCTGCCTGTCTCCATCTGCTGGAGGGAGTGCCCTAGGATTGTGGGCTCTCCCTGTGGAAATCACGGCTTCCCACCGTCAGACTCAGACCCTAAATACTTATCCCACTTTAAGAACTGTGCTCTTCTTTAGTGATCATGCCCCAACCCACACGACTCAACTTAATTTTTACTACGACGTCTGCCCATACACCCAAAAGAACTCCTTTGGGAGCTGACCGAGGCTCCAGGTCCTCAGAGGACGCCTCTGCCATGTCTGTCTGGAAGGGGCCTGGGGTATCGGCAACGCACCTGCTGTCCTATTCTGGTTTCTGGCTTCCCCCTCTTGCTTCCTGTTGGTTTCTTGCTGTGCTCTAGTCCGCATTTCCTCTTGGTATTCTACCCTAGGTACTGGAGTTTGACATCTGTTGTTTTCACTGTCTGAAACTTTTGATGACTTAACCTGGGGAATTACCTAGGCCCACCTTCCTCCAAGGCACAGGCAGCTGCACAACAACCTTCAAGGTGGACACTCTGGCCACCTCTCCCTTCAAGGCTCTTCTTCCCTGTCCACACCACAGAGCCCACCAACTTCCCCACTGCCCTGCCTGGCCAGATAACCACAATGACAACTGCATTCATTATTCACCGTAATCTTTTCCTGGGCAACTAGATTAAGTTTATATGGATTACTGCGTGATCAAATCCAGGGAGAAGCTATCATACTCCAAATTCATGTTGAGAATGACATGAAAACTCCAATCTCACAGAGGAGTATTTTATTTAAGTCAGCATTTCCATTTCACACCTCAATACATGTTAGGAAAAAAGACTGGGATGTTTGTGGAATGAAGACAGCACAAAATGCCGGCCCCAACTTTTGACGTCCTTATATGAGGACTAAGGTAATTCATAGGCAATTCACAGGCCGGTAATTCCAAGCACATCCAACCTGTGCAAGGAGGCACTCAGCGAGGTGCAGACTCAGCAGCTGCCAGCTCTCGAGTGGTGACTCAAATTAGCTAGACTGAAAATAAATGTAAGGGCACACAGCTGGCGCATGGCTGTGAGCAGCCTCCTGAGCCACGTGACTTGGTTTCCCTGTTTGTGCAAAGGGCTTTGCAAGCAGGACGGAAACCTAGCACATGCCTGTCTCCCTGCACAAACAAGAGCCCTAGGGACGCCTCCACCAGGCTCCTTTGCTTTCGTGGGCCCCATAAACTGCATGGTGACTTCTTGACCTTAAGAGAAGCAGAGATCTACGGTCAATGATCGGCATGAACTAGTTACAGGATAAGGGCTCTGGATTTTGAGGAGTGTTTTACACCGAAGGAACTTGGCTAACAAGACTGAAGAAGGGCCAGACAGGTGCAGGGTCAGACGCGTGTGCGCGGCCACTGCATACAGGCGGCTTGCTGGCTCTAAGGGTGGCAGGCTTAATCAATGTTTTAACTTCTCATCACGGGAAATTCTTCTCACCACACAAAAGCAGACTGCGCGCACACCCATCAGTGTGCATGTGCCTACAGGAGAGTCACAATGTACAACCTCTCTGGCCCATCCGAACCACGTTCTAGACACAGCTTATATCTTATTTCAATGACTCTTACATAGAACCTAAAACTATAACCAAAATACCGTAAACACATTCGATGGGTTGCTGTAGATACTTAATCTTCTGAAAACCACAAAAGGCCTGACTTTGAGTCTTTGCTAAATTCCACAGAGTAACCTCAAACCATTCACACAAGCGCAGTTGAGATGCATCAACCGTATATATTCCCTCAGAACTAGAGGAACACTGGGCACAAGAGCCTGTGTGTGTGTGTGTGTGTGTGTGTGTGTGTGTGTGTGTGTGCGCGCGCGCGCGCGCGTGCGCGCGCACATGCATTTAATGGAGGTCAGAGGTCAAAGTCAGATGTCTTCTATCACTGTCCACCTTAAGCTCTTCCACTGACCTGGGGCTTGCTCACTCACCGAGAATGGCTGGTCAATAAGACCTAAGAATTCTGTCTCCACCTCTCTGGTGCTGGGATTGCAGGCACGCACAGAGCACAGCTTTCACAAGGTGCTGGGACCTGATCCAGCTCTTTATGATCAAACTTGATTATCAGCTCAGCTCCAGACGCAAAGATTCTCAAGAGCAAAGATAGTTGCACATTATCTGTCTTCCAAAGATAGTCGGGAGGTGATGAATGTGTACTACTTTAATCCTTTATACATTCTTA
>REGO01000056.1:5302637-5317487 GCA_010120015.1 Rhombomys opimus | reverse complement strand
CCCAACTCACACTGAAATAACTAGTAATTCCTGACTCTCACCAACTGTGTAGATTCCTTTGGTTCTCTGTCCTCTCTCTCTGCAGTGGAGGATGATTTAAGCGAGAAGAGGGAGATTTGCTTCGGGAAGCTGTACCGAGGTGGGAGGTGCTGGTGCTGGTTTCCTGCTGGCTTCCTGTTATACCAGCCTGCTCTCACTGCTTCTAAGAAGCTACAGGAGATGCCCCATGAATGTTCACCCTCACGCCACCAGGGAGCTGTGCCACACTTTCATCTACGTTGTTTATGCCCTGGCTCCAGGGAAAGCAGTTTGCAAAGGAGCAGAAGGAGCAGAAGGAGGAGAGACACCTCCATTCCACGTACAAGAGCTTATGACGTTAATGAATTCTAAGCTGAAGAAGATGGGCTGTAATGCCAGTTAGCAAAATCGGTCATTATATTTTCCTTTCAGAACCCACCACAGTGTGTCAGGGGTGGCGTGGCCAGCGCTGGTGGTAAAGGTGAGTGATCTCCAGCCTGCATGAGGATGCCACGCTGGACCAGGCCTCACCTTGAGATTACTACATCCAAGCAAAGCTCCAAGGAACAACCAACTTTAACTCTTCCCTTTCAAAGCTGTGCTGAGAAGATCTGCAACACGATGAAACACAAAAGTGTGTGGACCGCCCTCCCCCCACGCCCATGTGTTTCCAAGTGGGTCTAATAATGCTCAGTGCCTGCCTGGCCATACCCACTCCTCTTCAAGAACACCATGAGCTGATGACATCATCCACAGCTGATGACCCGGCACTGCACACCTCCTTTCCAGACCCTAGTCGCCCTTCCTCGGTATCTCCACCCACCTTGTGACCAGGGCCCCCCGGGAACATCTACCTGGCGGCTGGCCTGCTGCCCGGTTGGACATTCACACTGCCACTGCCTTAAAAGGCAGGGAACCTCTCTGACTGTACAGGTACCTCAGGGCTTAATTACTAGTGGGGAAGACTAATGGGCAGTCAGTTTTTACAAAGTCTGCTCACACTTGGCATAGTTTTTACATCATGTACTGACTGGATGCCTTGTGCGAAAAAGTCTTGGGAAACCGCCTACCATTCCGGTAGGCAAGCAGTGGGGTGGGAGGAAAGGGGACAGCAGAGCTCAGGGGCCTGTGTCTGTGTCTCTCTCTCCTGTGCCGGTCTTCTGAGCCTACCCACAGAAACAGAACAGCGGCTGCCATCCTACGTCACGAAACCATCATAATCCACTGTGATGGTGTGTCTAACGGTGGCTGTGAAACTGGGCTATGCCATTCCTAGAAACGAATGGTTGTATCAGTAACAAAGAAATCTATTGCTTTGATCCTGAATACAGGAGGGGAATAAATCAAAACTTTCAGAGAGAGAGAGAGAGAGAGAGAGAGAGAGAGAGAGAGAGAGAGAGAAATGGTGCCGAGATTGGATGGTATTCATAGCCAACAACAAAGCAAACCAGGAGGGCTGTAGGGAAATGCCATGTTCCTCATCACGTTAGAACTGAAGAAACTGACCGACGAGAGACTGCTAGCATTGCCACGGGACCATGCAACCTTCCTGTTGTATTAGATAATGAAATTAAAAGGCAAGATTCAACACGTGATCTCCTCTTCAAATAAAGCTGTAGAATAATTGGATGAAACTGTTATTATTCTGCATTTACGCTCTCCTGGGACACTCTCACAGGCTTTGCCTTTCTCAGTGTCCATTCTGATTTGCCAAAGCGAACATCTTCCACATCATGCCAGGCACTGCTGACATCACAATCAGACTTGAGGTCTCTTCAGGCTCCAGGAGGGAGGAGGAGCTGGATTTACCAAGAGTATTCTCACACTATGGAGTGCACTAATGTTCTATGGGAGAGCAGCAAAGAGGCTTAGCCTATGTAACACATGACCTGGGATATTAGCAACATTACTGTAAGCTTTCTTACAAGAAACGGACAATTACAAGGGCTGGGGAGGAAGGTTTGTATTCTGTAATACAAAACAAAAGTCTCAAATAATCTAGGCCAACCCCGAGAAGGGTTTTATCAATTTGAGACCTTAATACGACTTTGCAGTCGTCATTGAAACAACATCTGCTGGGCCTGGTAAATCCAAATAAGATTATCAGGTCAGACTCACAGACATACAGAGCCTTTCAGACACAGCACAGGGACAATAAAGCGCCAAAATAAAAACCTTAGGAGAGGGGGAAACATTCTCTTTAGAAAGAAGCTTTTAAAGACTTGACCTCAATCTACAACAGCCCTGAGAGCTATCTGGAAAGGCACAGACATGTACCAAGAACCTGGCTTCCCACTGTTTCCAGCCCAAGTCTACGGCACATACACAGCCTTACATCCTTTTCCACCAACAGACACAGAGACTCTGAACATCACAACTTGCTTGCTTTTTCACAACGAAGGTCATAATAGAATCCACCTTCTTTGCACAGACCGTTAAGTACGAGACTGGCAAAGTCATTAACTTTGTGATCTTTCAATCACACTGAAAAGAGGCCCAAGGCCAAAGTTTAAGACACCCAACAAATATAACGAAGTTTTTCTTTGTTTGTTTTTTAACCTTCTAGATGTATGTTTCTTGGAGCATCCTGAGTACCGACACCCGTGGAGACCAAAGAGTGTCAAACAAGGCCCAAGGTTGCGATCTCCCATCCCAGCATATGCACTGACAATGGCCGTGTTCTGTTTTCTCATCTGTAGAGCAACTTCTGCTTTTCTTTTCCTCTCTCTGATGGAGAGATAGCTCAGCAATCTTTGCTCCTGCAAATGACCCAGGTTTGACTCCCAGCACCTACATGGTGGCTCACAACCATCCGTACATGACTCTAGTTCCAGGGGATCTGACACCCTGATCTCTGCAGCCATCAGACATGTGTGCAGTACATTTACATGCAGGCAGAACACACATACATAGAAAATAATATCAATCTAAAAACCCTCAAAACATAAATCCAACTTATCTGCAGTCTTCCTTCTAAATCCATAACTGTGCAAGCTAATTTTACAGCAGTAATTTGGTGTTACTTTCACAACTAGAAGGAAACAGTTGACTAAAGCCCTAGTTACTGATTGGACAGATGTTCATCAAAAGACAAGTAAAGGTGGAGATTTCCCTACTAGCTCTTCTCAGGTAGAAAAAAGGGAAGAAGCCTCATATGAGGACTGGCAGGCCCTAAGAGGCAGCTGAGGTGAGGTGGAAATCAAGGGTAAACTTGGCATGGTCAAAGGTTGAGAGCAGCTCATGAGAAGATGATAAAATGTGGCTGTTCGGCGTTTCCTATCAATGTAATACTGGCTACAGCCCCCAAGGGTTTGCTAGCAGAGCAAATAAGATAAGCCTGTGACTTACTTAAACGTGACATAGCATAACATCCATGTGACAACCCTCCAGAGTGCTGCCAGGAGGGAGCCACAAGGCCGGATGGAATGAGCAGCAGACTAACATGGCGGCATGCGTCCTCACAGAGAATTGTGAGCCACAGGACCTAAGCAGGAGCCAAGAGCTGAACTGCTGTGAAGAACACAGCCAAGAGTTCACAAGCCTGCCCAAATAATGGACCCTCCTCTCTAGAACCTGGCATGGATTCAAGACACATGAAAGTAAGATGTGCTCAAGACCAGTGTCTTTGCTCAATCCCATCTTTCTGGTATTCCACAGTGGCTGGCTTTATACCCAAGTTTCAAATGCTCCTGGAATGTTAACCTCTTTTATAGGTTATCATCAAAGACTGTAGTCCATGAATTTAAATGATTATCGATATCAAGGAAGTAATTACTGACATTATCAGCAACCATCTCTCCATCACTCAGCTTCGTATCCCGGGCTGCCTTCCTAGTCTCCACGTAGCGCAAGACAACACTGGATTTCTGCTCTTCCTATCCTCACCTCCAAGAGCTCTGGGCCCACGCTGCACCACAGCTCACCAGGTGAGAGAACCAGGGCTCTGTCCAGCTGAGTTGCATTCCCAGCTCGTTTTTGCTTGAGACGGGGCCTCATGTAGCACGGACAGGCCTGTAACGTGTGTGGGAGCTACGGGCAGGTACTACTAAACCAAGTTCAAGCCCTGTTCACAGCAGTCTCCAAATGGGCTGCTTCAGACACCCTGCAAAATAGATGCACACAAGGAGAAAGAACTCTCATCCACACTACCACAGATGACCCTAACATTAGCAAGAAATGCTGTCTCCCGGGGCGCCAGCTTCAGCATTAGTCAAAACAGAGATAATTCCTGCTGGCCTAGTTTCTGCTTCCACACTGATGAAAACATCAAAGCTCTGAAATCAACATCCGCCCATGAGTTGTCAGAGACTGGTGGCCCACGAACGAGGAAACTGCCCACAAATTCAGCCTCTGTTCTCCTGGGCTTTCGTAAAGCCCACCAACCTCACCCACCGTGTCCTGGTGCCATCCCATTCCCAGGGCTCCCTGGTCGCCAACCTCACCTGCCTACAAGGAGCTCACTCTCCCCACACAACTCCATTTCCTTCAGACCGCTCTCACTGTTGGGAGACGTCCACATAGAGAATTACATAAAACGTGAGGATTTGGTGGAGAACTTAATCCATTCTTCCTCTGAAAGATGGCAACATGTGAGAGCTACAGGAACAGAGGCACAGCTGACCAGAAATTAGATCCGGAGCTGTCTTAGTTATGGGTTTTTGTTTGTTTGTTGTTGTTGAGACAGGGTTTCTCTGTGTAGCTCTGGCTGTCCTGGAATTCACTCTGTATACCAGGCTGGCCTCCAACTCAGAGATCCATGAGCCTCTTCCTCCTGAGTGCTGGGATTAAAAATGTGCACCACCACTGCACAGCTTAGTTAGGGTTCTATTGCTGTGAAGAGACACCATGGCCAAGGCAACTCTTACAAAGGCAAACATGTAATTGGGGCTGGCTTACCGTTTCAGAGATATAGTAGCCCATTATAAACACAGCAGCAAGCAGGCAGACATGGTGTTGGAGAAGGAGCTGAGAGTTCTACATTTTGATCTACAGGCAGCAGAAGGAGACTGTGTACCACACTGGGTGTGGCTTGATCATAGGAAACCTCGAAGCTCTGCCCCACAGTAACACACTTCCTCCAACAAGGCCACACCTCCTAATAGTGCAGCTCCCTATAGGCCAAGCATTCACACACGTGAGTCTATGGGGGCCATTCCCATTCAAACCACCACATTCCATACTCCCTGGCCCCCAAAGGCTTGCAATTTCATATTTACCAGCTTTCCGTTTTCAATAGTTTCCTTTAATGCCTAGCTTGGCTGTTCTGGAACCTGCTCTGTAGACCAGGTTGCCTTTGAACTCAGAGATCTGTATGCCTCTGTCTACTGAGTGCTGAGATTAAAGGCATGTACCATCATACCTGGAGCTTTTCTTTAGTTCCTTTTCACTTCTTTCTCTTCTTCTTTCTTTCTTCCTTTTGTTTGTTTTGGATTTCTTGTTGTTTTTGTTTCTCAAGACAGGGTTTCTCTGTGTAGCCCTGGTTGTCCTGGCCTTGAGTTGTAGACCAGGCTGGCTTTGAACTCAGGGATCCACCTTCCTCTCCCTCCCAAGTGCTGGGATTAAAGTTGTGTGCCACCATACCCGGCTTTTCTTTTGACTTTTAATTCCTTTTCAGAAGCTGGAAGATTGATTGGGTAAGGTCTTGCCCTAAGGTATGAACTCCCTTTATTCCATTTCCTAATTGGCTTATCTCCCCGAACACAGGACTTAGATCATTATACTTCTTGGTGCTACTTTTCTTCTCAGTTTATGCATGTTGTATTTTTACGTGCTCAGCTTGCTCCTTTCATTATAAATCTTCATGAAAGTGAGCACTAAATCTTTGTAAGAGTGATATGACACAGTCAATGCGAGGCTGTTCTGAGATTTTCTTTTCCAATGGAATTAATCCAAAACTCTTTACTTTAGCCTCAGGTAGACTTTTTAATCAAGTGCACCAAGCAGCCAGTTTTTAGCCAAAATGTCACAAGAATAGTCTCTGAGCTGTATACGTCTCTGAAATCACTTGAGCCAGGATCCCACCGTTCAGATCACTTAGCATTCCTGACTTCCGTGTTCCTACGAACATGGCCCCATTAGGTCCTGCTTGGAGCATTCTACTGCTTTCCTAATCTAAAGTCCCCAAATCCACATTCCTTCAAAGAAGGCCTGGTCAGGCTTATCACAGCAATACCCCAGACCCTACTACAATTTTTTTTGTTGTTGTTGTTGTTATTTGAGGTTCTATTGCTGTGAAGAGATCAAGGCAACTCTTACAAAGGCAAACATTTAACTGGGGCTTCCTTACAGTTTCAGAGGCTTAGTCCATTATTACCATGGAGGGAAGCGCGGCAGCCTACAGGCAGACATGCTGCTGAAGAAGGAGTTGAGAGTTCTAATCTGGATTGGCAGGCGGCAGAAAGAGAGTGAGACACTGGGCCTGGCTTGAGCATTTGAGGCCTCAGAGCCCGCCCCCATTGACACACTTCCTCCAACAAGATCACACCTACTCCAGCAAGGCCACACCTCCTAAAGAGTGCCTCTCTCTTCGGCCAATCATTTGAACAGGAGTCTACCGGGGCCATTCCTATTCAAACCACCACAGGAGCCTTCTCATTAAAACACAGTATTCAGTCACACAAGTTTTCTCCCTCCGATGTCTTCGCTATTTGTAGGTCTCCTTCCTCTGTACCAGCCTGTCTGGGTCTCTCAAGGTACAGCCTCATGGCTGTCAGTGTCTAAACACATCTGGTCACCTTCTGCTTCTTTTTATCTTTGGATCTCTGGAAAGCCGTGTGCTGGGCACAGAGGTAAGGAGTTTCCAGGCACAGTTGGGGCGGAGTCTGGGCCAGAGTCAGCATGCACACTCCAAATCCCATTCCAGAGCCTCCCTTCCCCTCAGGCTACAAAGTCGGAAAGCTGGCTTTGGTATGTGGATATGCTGTGTGAGCTATATTAAAAAATGGAGTGTGCTACGAACTCCAAACACAACTAGCAAATACAAGGTCACTGGGTAAAAAGGAAGGAGCCCTATGAGCAAAGGAGCAAGAATGGAAGGAAAAAAGTTCTCATGCCATAGAGCAGCAGGCCCACATATCAATTATTTTTAATGTAGCTCCAAAACTTTGATTTATTCTGAGCCGTTCCTGTGCTTGTCTTAGTGTAATATGGCTAATTGTGCTATTATATCATTCTAGGCTTAGCATTTCTAACACTCTTGTTTTTAATAATTAATTTTGGTAACATATAATCATTTATCTTACCATTGAACTTTTGTTTTCATTTGTAACCAAGCTAATAAGATGTATATGCGGTTTGGTCTGCAGTGAGTGAACCATGACTTTATAATATAAAATGCAGTGTTAAATTATCTCACATTGTACAAGCCATCTAAACAAGTAAACAAAAAATAAGCAATGACTTAAAGAGAGATTTAAAAACAGTTATTTAGAATTGAGCAAGCGGGTGATTTTGCTTAATGTCTGGGTAGTCTATGAGTGCCCTGGGAATATGATCTTAAAGATGCGCTGTATAAAGAATGAGTATGTGTGAAGGTTAAAAACAAAATGTGGACAGCAGCTGGGTCTTACAGAAATCACAACTTTTCAAAAGCTAGGGACTATTTCATTATAACTTGAAAGCAAACATAGGCATGTATTAATTGGCCACATTTTAAAACTTCAGGGGTCAGGAGCAAGTACTGTAAATTATTATTCATCAGGGTTGCTTATGAAGTTTGAAGAAAGTTTAATAAAAGCAAAGTATCTTGAAGAGGGGAAAGCTAGACAAATCTCCAGGAAAGGATTAGTCTGAAAAAAAAAATGCAAAGCTAAGGAATGCAGTCTGCGCCTGGCGAGCATTAATATTTCCCCTTCCTCTCCGCTTTCTTGAGGAGCTAACGAATGCACCATGAACTCTCCGGAGGCCTGGGGTCATGATTTTCCCTCTGATTCCTGGGTAGGAAGGGACAGAGTAGCTCCCAGCTACTCTCCAGCATCAGAACTGCGCTGCTCCAGTTCTGCCATCCATGAAGACGCTTATCACATACAATGGTGGCCATCACCATGGCAACAAGGCACGCATATGAAATGTAGGCTAGAAATCCCAAGTTCTGGGGATGGAGGTGAGGCTGAAAGAGGGGCCTTTGGCTAACTGAGAGAGAAAAGGCTACAGTTTCTTCTGTCAAAGTGGTCTATGCATTAAAGGGCAAGTCTGAAAAAGTAGGTTTTGTCTCCCTTAAAAAAACAAAACAAAACAAAATGACATAATTCAGTAAATGCAGGCCAGGTGTGGTGATGCATGCCCTTTGCACTCTGCAGGCAGAGGCAGGTGGATCTTTGTGGCTGTCTTAGTCCATATATTTAGTCCATATAGCAAGTTCCAGGACATCCATGGATAATAATAATAATGATAATAATAATAATAATAAATCAGTAAAGGCCAGTGCTTATATGTAGGCGGTATCATTGATAAGCATCTTAGATTATTAAGCTAGCCAAATTTTACTAAAAAATTCAAATATGCAAATTAAAGCCTTTAACTACTTCTGGAAATCACACAGCGGTCCAACAGTGCCGACAATGGCAACTTTCAACTTTTGGTTACTTTGTAGCACTGACCCAGCTGAGACATCTGCTCCGGAAGTGTGGCCTGAGAAGATAAGCCACCGATGGGCTCTCGCTAGACAGTGACAGACTTATCTTCAAGCTCCTCTCTAAAATGTGCCCAGAGGAAATTCTTGGGTGGCGGTGACTTTTGTGTCACAGTGAGGAAGGAAGCCACTGGGTGGGCTGAAAGAGGGATGGGGCTTTCCAGATGTTGGCTCCACTCCCATCTACACCTCAGGGCTTCTGATCCCTGTCACCCTGTCAAGAAGCTCAAGCGTCCAGTGAGGAAAGGCTGCCCACCTTCCCCTTAGTCTCTGTCCCTTCCTCCCAGCTTCCATCCCTCTCCATCATCCTGAGTCCGTGCTCATCTTTTCCTGGGACATGTGCATACTTGCGGTTTATCTTTTTGACTTCCTCAAGGAAGACTGACTGTCTCAGGCTGGCCCTTCCCCGAGACCCTACACAGTGTGTGTGGGGGCACACAGGCTCCTCTGGGCCCCGCTCTGTGGGGGGAGGGACATCACACCCAGCCCCATTGTGGACACTGTTTACTCTGCTTTCCTCAACCCTAACATCTTACTAGAAAAAAAATAAATAAACAGCAGAATGAAACAGAAACACGAATGTGGAGAGGCAGCACTACGTAAGATTTGAGGCCGATTACAGTTTTAGCACAGGCGTATGTGTATAACCCGGGAAAGACTCTCGAGAACACAACACACAAAAGTTAGAAATAGAAGATCATGGGGTCTCTTCTGCACGCTCCACCGTACCCCAGCCTTGACCTGACTGGTCCGGATACACTCGGTGCCCGGAACGCAGGACTTCTCAGCGGTGTGGAATGCCTGCCTGGTGTACACAGAGCCCCGGTGTGGATCCCCTGCCCTACACGGCTCCCGGCACTCAGAGGCTGAGGAGACAGAGGCCCAGACTCCAGTCAGTCGTCACTACAGGGGAAGTCAGAGGCCACTGTATCTCTAAAGGAAGGGTCCCCTCCAGGATTGGTCCCCGATGTCACCTGCTCCCAGGCATGCTCTAGATCCTCGCTGTTTTGCTTCATCATGGCATCTATTGTGTAACACTCCACCTTGAGTTTTCTTATTGGCCATCTTGACTGCTTCAGGGTGCACATGTGAAGGATTTTTTTTCCTCTGTTTTCTTCAATGTTGGATTTATTCCCAGTACCTAGTGTGATGCCTGACTCATATCAAATGCTCAAAAAAAAAAAAAATCTGTTAAGGAATTAATGCTTTAAAGACCTAGAGCAAACATTAAGCCCACGAACAAGAAATCAAATATAGTCCCAAGAAAACAAGACCCGGAGCTGCCCCAGCCATGCACTCTAGTGGGACTCTCTCAGGGTGTCTATTTCCACTTGCTCTTGATGCTTCTTTAGTTGGGCTTTTCCCTCCTTACGGCCTTTCATAAGGATAAGGCATCCGTGACAAGGAGCCAGCCAATACAGTGAGGAAAAATCCATCAGGCTTCGAAGACTCGCTTAGCTCAGCCACACTCCCCACAGGTCTGTTTCCGTGGCAGTTACTGCACTACTGTGACTGCATTCCTGAGAGGAAGCCAGGGGAGGGTCTGTCCTGACTCTCAGTTCAGGTAGTAGGAGGTCCTTCCAAGGAGGAAGGCATGGAAGCAGAAGGCTGCCGTGTGGGTGGGTCAGGAAGCTCTTGGGTTCTTCCTCCCCTCAGTTAATCCTATCTGCAAGGACAGCCTCACAGACACACCCAAGAGGTTTTCATCGACATCTAGCCTGTTTCTGATCCAATCCAGCTGACTCTCAAAAGGAGCCAGTATAGGGTCACCAGGAGACCTTCCTGTAAGCAACAGGATACAATCAGCTAAGCTACAGGATACAATCGGCTACGGAACAGGATACAATTGGCTACATGACAGGATACAATTGGATACACCACAGGATACATCAGCTAAGGGACAAGATACAATCCGGGAGGCTCCTGAGGTTCAGGACAGATTCACTCTGAGTCATAGAGAGAAGAGTGGGGATCCGCTGCCTCTCACAGAGGGCTGGAGCTCCCAGGAGCCCAGACAGGCCCAAGAAAGGCCCAGCTCACTATGACCACTCGTCCAAGCTTGCCTTACTGCACAGGAAAATTCCCTGGGTCTCTGTGGGGGCCACTTTCACATCTTGTAACTAATAACCTGTTTCTGAGAACAGATTCAATATTCTGGATAAAATGTCGGACTTTTCTCCTTTTCACTAGGATTCAGATGCATTCTTAGAGCCAGGAGGAGGTTCTGCACAACTGCAATCCCAGAAGTTGGGAGGCAAAGGCAGGTGTAGCTCTGAGTTGAGGCTAGCCTGGTCTACAGAGTGAGTTCCAGGGCAAATTATTATAGAAACAATCATATGTTTTGATATTTGACCCAGCTGACTGCCAGCTAAGGAACCGGTGATTTTTGATCAGAGTTCTGTTCTGGGAGTTTCCTACATTCTTAAACGGATGTATTAATACTTTGCTATCCAATTTTCAGCTTCAGTGGGGTATGCCAAAGAGTGAATGTCTCAACTACGCTCACTCCTACTGAAAGTCTCTGCAAGGCAAGAGTGTTTCATTAAGTTATTTATTTGTTGTTTTATTTCAGGACAGGGTTTCTCTTTGTGCAGCCCTGGTTGTCCTGGAACTCGCTCTGTAGATCAGGCTGGCCTGCAACGCACAGAAACCTGCCTGCCTCTGCCTCGATCCTGGCAGCAAGAGCCAATTTTTAAGCCACCCCTTCCGATAGCTAATTGGACTAGGAAGGTTCTTAGTTGTTTTGTTTTTAAGCACCCAAACCACTGCTCCTCAAAGCGGGGTATAAGGCTGGGGAGTCAGTTCTGAGGAGAAGCATTCTGGTAGGATTTATCTCCAGATAGTTAACCTTTGTCTGAAATTATCTCTGTCACTCCAGGTAGCCTGATGTGGGTCCGCCCAGCTATTTTCTGTCTTTCTCCTAACAAACCCACCACTTTCCCACATGAGGAAAGAAGGGCAAGCCTCTCTCCTTAGCAGTCAGCTCACGGGGCCTTGCCTTGAGGGTGCAATTTTCAGGACACTAAGCAGAGTGTCACCTTGAGGAATGAAAAGACTTGGTGACCAAGAAGCCAAGTCCTCTGGCTTTGGGGAGCGTTGCCACTTCTTGGTGTGGAGGAGGACAGGGCTGGAGGCCCTCCCCACCCCCTCTCTCACCAGATCACTGTGGCCAGCACTCAGCAGTTCAGACAACAATGTTGCCCTGGTCCCTTCTCTTAGGCATGTGGCCACATTGCTTCAGCATTTGATTACAAAGCCTTACGCTGGCAATAAGTAATATTTACCATGTGCGAATAAGGTTTTTAAGTCCACTTATCCCGTGAGTGTGTGTGTGTGTGTGTGTGTGTGACTGTATGAGTGTGTGAATGTGAGAGTATGAGTGTGTGTGAGAGTATAAGTACGTGTGAGTGTGAATGCGTGAGTGTGTGTTTATGTGTGTCCGTGCACATGCCAGGGCACCTCTGTGGAGGTCAGAGGACAAGTTTTAGACACCTCTCCTTCCACCATGTGGATCCAGGGGTCACATTCAGGTTCTTAGGCTTGGTGGCCTTTCTCCACTGAGGAATCTGGACATCAGAGGTTTAAGAGGCTTGAGGTTGCTGCTACGTACAGGTAAAACACCTCAGCGGTAAGTGTTCTAGCAAACGTGGCTTATTGCAATGAGAACTGTAGAAACAGATCTACTGTGTTTGTATGTATGTGTCAAAAGGATGTAAAACGCTCACCACCTCAGGACTTCTAAATATGTGCAATTATACTTAGACCGAGCTTCAGAGAAAATAAAATGAGATCCATGGTCAAAACTCAGTAAACTTCCTGACTTTTGTAGCAAACCTTTAAAATACTTTTTAAATGAATGGTGATGGATACCAAGCCATTTTGGTATTTAATTTAGCATATTTAATTGGGCATATTTGAGTTTTTTTTTTCTTTTAAATCAGTATTTATGTCACCAGAAATGCCATCTTTTGTACTTACTTATGAAGCAACGATGAAGAATGTTAGCTTCTGTCTTTGAACAGAACGACACAGAATGACAACGACACCTGTTCTAAACTCAAGGGCTGGGCTCTAAACGCCCGAGGCACGGGCCTGTGCAGACTACCTAAAAAATGACCCCAGACAGGAAGAAAAAGCCAGGATTGTCAGAAAGTACAAAAGCTGTGTCTAGTGTGTGTGGCACGCCCCCAAACCTGGAGCTCTGAATCAGGCTGAGGGTGGATAATGTGAGCTCTGACTCCATCAGGCCAGTGTTTGCCAGCTTGACACAAGTTAAAGCCACCTGGGGGAGGGACTCTCAATGGAAGAGCTGCCTCCATCAGACTGGACCATGGGTGTTCATGGAGGCATTTTCTTGAATAATGACTGATGTGAGAGGGCCCAGCCCACTATGGGTGGTGCCATCCCTGGGCTGGTGGTCCTGGGTTCTATAGGAAAGCAGGCTGAACAAGCCATGATGAGCAAGCCAGTGAGCAGCACCCTCGGTGACCTCTGCATCAGCTCCTGCCTGCAGGTTCCTGCCCTGCTTGAGTTCCTGTCCTGACTTCTCTCAGTGAAGAACTGTAGCTGTAACCCAAGCAAAGCCTTTTCTCCACTAAGCGCTTTGATCAGTGCTTTGTCAGAGCAACAGAAACTAGCCAGGATTAAGAGCATTCATGGTGAATCTTACAGCTTCTAACCTGTGGAGAGATTTCTTCCACAGTGCCAGT
Source organism: Rhombomys opimus (assembly GCA_010120015.1). Taxonomy (NCBI): domain Eukaryota; kingdom Metazoa; phylum Chordata; class Mammalia; order Rodentia; family Muridae; genus Rhombomys; species Rhombomys opimus. The sequence continues at coordinate 5,304,131 of REGO01000056.1, read as the reverse complement.
CAAAAGCAAGTCAGTAAAATCTACGTCTAGAATGGGAACAGGTGGTGCAAACCCAATTCTTTCTATAGTGCGTAAGGTCTGAGGCCTGGTCCGAGAAGCCCAGAAGCTGAATAGAACATCCATTACCTTCAGGGAGCACCGGAGAGGAGGCAGGGCTGTTCTCTGGCATCGGTCCTGTTGGAGGACCAGAGGCCACAGGCGGAGGGGGTGGGGGCAGAGGTGAGGAAGGAAGATGCTAGCCAAGGTCTTCAGAGGAACCAGACTCGAAAGATAAAGATGAGCATCAGTTATCAAGAGCACCCAGGTACCAGGAAGAAACACCACCGTAGAGTGCGGCCATCTTGTTTCCTCCCTGTTACAAACAGCTTAAGATGGGCAGAAGTGTGCATGCCACCGTGTCCGTGTGCAACCACAGGGGGTTCGGAGGCTGCTGAGTGGGACAGGCAGTGCCGAGCAGCAGCAAAGGCCAGGCAAAGGGGACTGTACAATCCTGCATGCCTGGGCGCTAACACCTCCTCACTGCAGCTGAGAAGCCACCAGGACATGGTGACGGGGGGGTTTCTGCAGCAAGATCCCTGCAGCGTGCACACGCCCCTGGCACCTCAGGGGGTCGGGGGAGACAGACAGGACACACATTAAATGATATCGGGAAAAGACAACCACTGGTGCTCCTCACACAGACCCTCAGAGCAAGGAAGCGTGCAGAGGGGGCGTGAGGGATGTGCCTCTACAGTAGCCAGCGCTGACACACGAAGGAGGGTAGAGGGAAGGCAGCAAGAGAAGGAAGAGTGAGTTCCAGTTCTGGGGGCCACGGCCTGGATGAACTGTGAATGCGCTGCTGTTTTGAAAAGCACGTGCACAGAGGCTGGTTCGAAAAGTAAACACATTTTGTGAGGGAAAAGAGAAATTGCTTTTGCACTAACTCTAGACTCTGCTAATTCTGTGAGGCTGGTATCACAGATCAAGTTAGTGACCAGTAGGGTCAAATTATTTGTGCACTATTACACAGGCCAGGTCTAGGAGGCTTGCTACTTGGCACGCTTAAGAGGCAATCAGTAGACACAAAATCTGCTTTCACAGAACTTATGTCCTGGTGTTGGCAAGGGGAAGAGAACACAGGATACAAGCAAACCAACCCTAAACCAAGGCATGAGAGAGCAACGGGGGTGGGGGAGCAGGGTGTGGGTGCATCGCTTAAGGTGATGGGGGGTTTGGGCTCACCACTGAGATGACCTGTCACTGAGGAGACGCAGGTACATTGGTCGGGAAGACAGACAACCTCAGCCACACCCTCATCAGCAATGAGCTCAGAGTGCACACAGCTGAGAGGAATTCCAGGGGCCAGGAGACATGGGAAGCAAGCAGCTCAGTCACAATCGGGAGGACAGAGACTTCTGGCACCTGGGGACAGCGCAGGCTTAGCACACATTGCCTGGGGGATTACCCTGGGATCCCGAGAAACACACACACACACACACACACACACACACACAC
>REGO01000056.1:5280825-5300917 GCA_010120015.1 Rhombomys opimus | reverse complement strand
ACACAGTATGAAACATTTTACATAAAACTTCCCCTTATTCTCCATGTGTCTCCACTACCTCAGTTTACAGGTGAGGAAGCTACGAGTGAGAGGCTATCTAGACTGTAGACACCCAGGGAGTGGCGGATTCCGAATTCCTACCAGGGCCATTTGATTCCATGGGCCATCTTTCATCTAAGCTGTGTTTTTAGTGTAAGAAATAGATGCTGACACTGAGGAAATAATCTATTACTATGCTCGGTGCATCAGCACACACCTTTCATCCCAGTACTTGGAAGACAGAGGCAGGCAGCGCTCTGTGAGTTCCAGGCCAGCCTGGCCTACATAGAGAGACCCTCTCTCAACAAACACACACACACACAACAATAAACACTGCGTCTGCCACTCAAACACCCAATTTCCCTCCCATGACAAGGTATAATCTGACAAAGTGATAGGTACCAACTAGGGCAAATGCTCCAGTATTTACAATCGGATTGGAAAGCAAGAATGTGGCACCTTGGGACTAGCTCCTAGGGAGGAAACACGCAGGGCTATGAAGACAGTCATGGAAAACACACTATGCTAACATGCTTGTTCTTGTGCTGAGACTATGTATCCCTCCCTGACTGGCCTGGAACTCAGGGATCCACGCAGTGCTGAGATTAAAGGCACATGCCACCACACCCAGCAGATACTACAATTTTTATAGAATTTTTGAGATTTAAGGTATGTATATTAAAACATGCAGGCCAGGTATGGCTGGCCAGTGGCACCTGCCTTTTATCCCAGCCCTTGGGAGGCATCAGTAAGCTGATCTATGTGAATTCAAGGCCAGCCTGGTTTTCCTGGTATGTTTCAGACCAAGCAGGGTTACACGGCGAGCTAAGGCGTTTAAAAAATATTTCTAAGATCCTCAAGAATCTCTTATTCGGAATTGCTAAGATGGGAAGGGTGACGGCTGGTAAACTTTGCTGCACAGCCCTGGCGACTTGAGTTAGATTCCCCCGACACAGTATTCTCTGCCCCAGCTCTCCTGCTAGAGGACAAGAGCTGGAGACAAGAATATAGGCCTGGGCAGTAGCAGAAATACCAAGGGACTGTCTCAAAAAAACAACACGAAAGGAAAAACCGACTCTTGAAAGCTGTCTGACCCTCACTCGTACACACAAATAAAAATGAAAAGAAAGAAAAGCCACAGTGATGATGGTATTTGGATACTCCGACACTTGCCGTCTCCCTTTCTGACTAGGCGTGTGTGACCCACCCTGCACTTTGTGCGGGGGACTGACTGTGGGTAGGGGGTAGTGGTAATGGCACTGTGGCTCTAGGCAATGAGATGTAGTATTTGGAAGCTCCAACCAAGTCTCCCGTGAGGTGAGACTGCTGATGCCTTTGCCCTCCTCTCCCACCCTTTCTTTCTGCCACCTGGAGCTAGGCTGTGGTGACAAAAGCTTCACCTTGGACCATTCAGTTAGGAAGGGTGAGCCTCACACAGTGTATGGTGGAGATAAGAGACGGAGCCAGGCCTCTCAGAAGACTCCAGAACCATAATACTCTGGCTTGTCCATCCATAACTTTATTGGTGGGAGGGCAGGGATAAGACAAGGTCTTACTATATGGTCCAGGCTAGATCAGAGTTCACTATATGCCCAGGCTGCCTCAAATTTGCAGTTATACCCCTGTGCTAACGTCCTAACTAAGGGAATAAAAGCCATTGTGCCTAGCTGTCTATTAACTTGTCTTAAAGTTTCTAGTGCTGTGAAGAGACACCATGACCACAGGAACTCTTATGGAGATAAACAGTGAACTGGGGCTGGCCTACAGTTCACAGGGTTAGTCCCGTTACCAGGCTGGGAAGTATGTCAGCACGCAGGTAGACATGGTACTGGAGAGGCAGCCAGAGTTCTACACCCTGACGGGCGAGCAGCAGGAAGTGAGTGTCACCCTAGGCCTGGCTTGAACAAAAGACCTCAAGCCCGACCCCTAGTGACAGCTTCCTCCACAAAGGCTGGCCCACCCCAGGAAGGCTCTTCCTCCTCCACCAGGGCACTCTTTTGTGACTTCTAAGTAGGAGCTCATCTTAACTAATCGGGCAACTCCTCCAAAGTGATGGCAAAGTTCAGGTGCAAGTTGGTCGGTACGTGAGGTTCTCGCTCTTACTCGTCTGAAGAATTCTGACTTGTAATGTGCAAGAGGTTTTGCATGTGATGGGGGAATATTTCAAGAGGCTGAAGCAAAAAGATTTGGAGAGAGAAAATAAGGGAGGTTCAAGCTGTGCTCCTAACTCTGCACACCCAGAGAGGACGACTGCCGCTCAACAGTGAGCTCCCTGGGGGTGGGCAAATGCAAAATCTCAGTTACCTGCGTGGAACTGGAAATGAGGAGAACAGCAGCACAGCGCTTAAGGGCCACTGACACCGCAGGGAGGCTGTGGCAATGCCGAGCACCCAAACAGGAAAGAGCCACAGAGGGTTCTGAATTCAAAGACGCAACAGATGCAGTTCAAATACAGGGTCTGGAAAGGGAAAGGAGAACCATGTGACCCATATCAAAGGCAGCGTGAAGGTCAAACAGCAAAAAGAAAAGGTCAAGGTTGCTGCTGGCCATCCATTTTTTTTCTTCTTCCCTTTACCCTTTTACAGCAGAACTGAAGGAGTAAATTTAAATTGTGTTGCAACTGCCTAGAAGTCGAAGGAAAGGGGAATCACAGAAGAAGGCGTTTCCTGTTGTCTTGTTGCTTAATTTCTAAATGAACAGCAATGATGAGAGCAGAGAGGGCACCGTAGTTAGGCGGACTGTATTTATGGTCAATCTTAATGACCAATAAGGAGAGAAACAGGTTCGTAAGTTTTAAAAACCTTTCCCCTTCCAAATTCAGAAAAGAAACCAAAAAGTGTCAGGTCACTGAGGGCGAAAGCAACCACTCGGCCACCTAAAAGACTTCAGGTCACCTGGTGCCCTTCGCAAATGTTATTGTTTAGAGCTTTGCTTCAATTCAGGGTGATGTTTTCTCTCCGAGGAGTCTGAAAGCTGCAGCTGCAGCTGGGAATCCAGGTGGGACTGGCCAGCGGCCTTAAAAACAAATCGCAACTCGTCAAATGCAATCGCCCACAGTGGGAACACATGTGTTTGAGGTGCGTGTTGGAACAGCCTTCCGATCCGAGAAAAACGGGAGTTTCCAAGAAGCCCGCCTAATTCTAACAAGAAGATGACATTTCCCCCATTCTGGAAACCGGGCGTAAGAAAATCAGCATGACTCAAGGTGCACTCATCTGCCGCCCTGCTTCCCCAGGCCCGGTTTTCAGCTCCGAGCAGCACCGGGCATGTTAGGGCTTAAGGTTTTAAGACACACAGGCCCAATCACCTGGGGGATGGACTGTCATTTCTTATTCTCTTCAAGAGCGGACCCGATCACTAGGAAAGCTAGGGGCAAAGAAACTGACCATGGCTTCCACGCCTCAGGACGGTGTGCGTTCCTACGAAGCGACTTTGTGCACTAGAGTGTCCGGGTTCTGTTACACTTTCCGTCCACACTTCAGCCCTGGATGTGGCTTAGGCCATGGCTGTCCAGGAAAATCACAGCTACTGTAACTATTACCATATGCAGCAGCAGTCTTACTTCCGGGCGCATTGAAGCCCCTGCCTTGCCTCCACCAGGCCCCTCAGAGCTACACCCCCTCCCCAGTTTCTTAATATACACCAAACACATTATCTAAATTGGTTTCACATTTACAATTTTTTAAAAAACTTTCACTCTTATCTTTACGTAGCAGATTTCTCCCTCCCCCCCCCCCCGTCTTAAGTTTTCAGACAAGGTAGAATGTATTCAAGAAGCCCACACCTTGGTATTGACTTTGAAATTTCTCTGGGGTGGGGGAGGAGCAAGAGGTCCCAGTCGTGGTTTTTATGACCGCACATCAAAGTCTTCCACAAACGTCACATGACTACAGGCAAGCTACGGACTTTGGGAAGTCAGTCCAGGACACGGATTAATGAGCCTCTTCCCTTCTGACCTGTCAGCACCTGCCGCCCAGCAGGAGGAACCTCCCAGCCTTACCGTGGAAAGGAGCTGACCCCTTCCAGCGCAAACGCTACAATCACAGTTGTAGGCCGGTAAATACCCAAGAGCAGAAAATGTCTGTCGACAGGCGGCGCCAGGAGGCGCCAGGGCAGGGGGCAGACGCCGGCGACCCGGTGTGGACCCCCTCGGGCGAGCCGCGCTCCCCTGCGCCGAGACCGCGCCTGCGCCTGGAGGAGGAGGGTGCTCGCTCCGCAGTCCCCGGGCCACTCACAAGTGCGCGCTCAGCCGCCGGGGAAGCCGAGGCACCGCCTGGGCGCGGCCGCCCCCTCCTCTCGCCCCGGATGACCCCTCGCATCCAGGAGGGGTGCGGCGAGGGGAGGGCGCCCTCCCCCTCCCGGGGTCGTGGGAGCCGCGCGGCCGCCGCTCAGCAGGTGACTGTGCCACCTGCCCGCAGCCGGACTCCCAGGTGAGGCGCGGCCAGGTAACCGCACCTGCCGTGCCGCCCCACCTGCTGCGGTGCGCCCCTGCCCCGCCGGCCCCGCCCGTCCCCGCCCGTCCCCGCCCGTCCCCGCCGGCGGCGCCGCCGTCCCCGCCTACCTGCGCGCCCAGGGTCCCCGGGGCTGCCCGCCCGGCCGGGGCGCGCCGAGGGGCCGGCGGCTGCGGCTCAGCGGGAAGCCGCGGCGCTGCCCGGCTCGCCGCCCCGGAGCCGCTCCATTGTGACGCTGCGCGCGCAGCCGGCCAATGGGCGCGCGGCGGCGCGAACCGCTGACTGCCCGCGCGCGGAGGAGGAGCGGAGCGGAGCGCGCGGGCGGGCGGGAGCCGGGGACGCGCGGCGCCGCCTCCCGAGCCGCCCCTGCCCGGATCGCTCCGCCGCGGGGGCCTCCGAGCGTCCGCCCGGCCTTGGGTCGGGCCGCGGGGCCGGGTGACTCACCCTCGCGCTCTGCAGACAAAGCGCAGCTGCCGCCTCCTCCGAGCAAGCGCCGTTGCGGGTGGCCGTCCGGGTGCGCTCGCCCAGCCTGGCAGCCGCTCTGCAGGGCAGCCGCGCGCCTCGCCGGGAGCTGGGGCTGCATTCCAGAAACCGAGGAAGCGGGGCTCCCGGCTGTGCCCCGGGCGAGCCACCGCAGCAAAGGACCCAGGCCTGCTCACGTGTGCACCCCGGAGAAACTTGTTAGGGCCACGCCTTGGGCCACCAGGAAGGGTGGGGTGTGTGGTGCAGGGCCTTGCCTTAGTGAAGTCCCTTTAAAGCTCTTTACCTCGGGGGCTGGGAAGGTTGTAGCGACCCTGGGAGGGAGGTTTCCTGTAGTGCCAAACCAAGCAGCTACTTGAGGCGGCTGCTAGGCCTTCAGCACCATCCTTTGCTTTCAAGGTAGAGGGACCAGGAATGGTCGCGTTTCCTTGATGGCCACCTGCCCCACCCGCTTTCTTCTGCATTTGTAGACTAACAAACTACCGAGTTAAGCAACAATTTAATCCGAACCCAGAAGTTTGGGTGATTTAATATTTTTATCACCCTCCTCGAATCTCTAACTCCTCCGCATCCTTCGCATCCTTAGTCTTTGTCCGGGTCATTTTCTAGCGCAATGATTCAGTTGAGCAAGATTTGTATCTCTTAGTTGCTGTGGTATTCCTAGCCCCGTCAGAACACGGAAGGTAACAGAGCACTCCCAGGGGAATAAATGAAGACAGCATTCGGATCACCTGACCAGCGGGGCACCCAGTACCCACACACGCTACCAAGTATGTGAGGCTGCGCTGTGCCCAATGAGACCGGTGGGATCAGAACCCCAGCCCGAACCGCACTGGGTGTCGCTGCTCTGCCCTGCGCTTGTCTGGGCTGTCCTGGTGCCGGCGGGTCGAGTCCGGAGGTGAAAGCTGAAAACGCTGACAGGCCGCTGGCTCTGCAGTTCAGAGCGCGCACTGTTGTCTCAGTGCCTTGTAACCGCCCACAGCCTCCAGCTCCGAGTGATCTGACGCCCTCTCCCGGCCTCCGCAGGCACACACACACACACACACACACACACACACACACACACACGTACACACACACAATTCCTACATTTGAACACTCAACATGTTATTAAATTGTGTGTGTGAGACTTGTGCACACATCTGTCATTCTAGACCTAATGTGTGGCACCTCAAGCTGCTTACCACCTCAGAGGTTGTTTTTTTTTTTTTAAGGTATAATTTTGAAGAAAAACACGTGCTAGAAGAGAGTCGGGTTATCAGGTCAGAACTTTATAAGTTGGAAGTTTCTGATTTCACAGCCTTTGAGTGGTTTGAGAAGTGAGGTTTCGTCTTCCAAGACCGGGAACGCACAGTTCTTCTGCCCCAGCAGCCTGGTTGCTTGTGTGAGTTTCGGGAGTAGCTTAACCCTTCGTGGCCCTGGCTCTTCAACCCGAGATTATAAACCTGGTGGTCAGCTCCACTTCCAGCCGAAAGGGTGATAGATTTTAGAATCGGCCTCCTTGTTTGATAGCCGGGAAGCCACGGTGACCAAGTTCAAAGTGTGTTCGCTCCAGCAAAGCCCACAGATGTCGTCTTTAAGTGTGATGAACTGCTTTATGTTCATCAGCAAAGACGCCTCCCTGACGGCAGTCCTTGCTAAGGACAGTGGAGGGGCTAGACCCATGGCTTCATTCCTCATCTGAGAAACTTCTGACGCACGCCTGTCGCTTAGGTGTTTCTTCTTTCTTCCCTTTATGCCCACGTGCATCATGGGAAGGATGAGTGGCCTCAGCTGCTGTTCTCGGAGAAATTGTACACTCTGCCCATCAGCATCATGTGGACCCTTAAAAAGAGAGTATTTGGTGTCTTCCCTTTGCTCATCTGCTGTCAACATTGTCTTAAAATGGTGGTTTGACTTCATGGCTCACTTTGGCAAGCTGTCGATTAGAGAAGCCAAAATAAAAACGTCTGGCTCTCCACCACACCTGAGTCCGGCTAGTGGGAGGGCCTTTCCACCCACGTGGTGGAGAGTGTGGTCGGCTTCTCTGTCATGACCCCTGGGAAGGGATTTCCTGGCCTGTGGGACTGGCAGTGACACAGAAAGCTCCTCCCCTCGTGGCTGCCCTTACTAGGCTCGTTTTCTCTGCTTTGGAAGAACTTTTTGTGATCTCTGGGAGACAGAATGATAACCAGCATTAATAGTTCTTTCTCAAGAGGCTGGAGAGATGGCTCTGGTTAAGAGCTAGCCCCATATCACATGACCCAGGACCACCTGGCCACTCCAGCTTCAGGGGGTCTGATGCCTCTGGCCTCCTCAAACCCCTGCACTAATGTCCACCCCCCAGCACACGCACACACACACACACACACACACACATACACACACACAATTTAAAAATATAAATTTTAAGAAAATAGTTTTTTTTCATTTCAGTAATTCTTCAATTTTTTAAAATTAAATATAGATCTGATAGAGGTGAAGATGGAATACCAAAACAACCATAGTAGTTGATTTTCTTAAAAATATAGACCCTCCCCTTGTGGCCTACTCAGCACAATCTCTCTCTCTCCTCCCCCCCCCTCTCCTCTTCTTCCAGACAGGCTCGCTCTGTGTAGCCATGGGTGGCCCTAGGACTCATTACATACACTAGGCTGGCCTCGATCCACCTACCTTTTCCTCCAGAGAGCCCGCTCAAATGGAAGTGAGCTGCGTTGCACACGCGCCTGGCTTTACCTAGAAATCCAGGCTGGAGCTGTGCAAGGCCCGTGAAGATCCTGTCAGTGGAGCCCCCTGTCTGGCACAGTGCTCTCCTGAGTTCTGCCGCCACACTTGGGGCTGTGGGGCTCGGCCGCGGTGTTGCTTGCTTTTCTCACCACCGTGACTGATTCCCGGCAAGAGGGAAGGGTTTATTTCCTGTCTTGGCGGCTTGAGACCCTGGCAGCTCTTGAGGCGCGGTGGTGGCAGCGTGCAGTCACTTATACCCTGGCGGAGGAAGGAGAGAGAGAAATGCAGTTGTGGATAGTCCTTCTCCCCTCCCCATTTTATTCTGGGAGCTCACCTTCGGCACTTCTCCTTCCCCCAAGGGGGCGACTCGCCCAAACCAGCTCAGCGTTCCTTGAGGTAATCACGTGGACTCTGGAAATTATCCATCATAGCAAGGCGCCTACTGGACACGGCCCGGAGAAGGTCCAGCTAATTTACGGGGCCTGACTTCACATGGTACTCTGAGGCTACACCCTGCTCTCGGATCTCGGCTAAGGCCTTCCGTCTGTTTTCAGGCCACAGATGCTGCCCAGGACGCGGAATCTGCCTGGTACCTCCTCTGCCGCGAACTCCCAGCCTGCAGCAGCCCTGTAGTCACAAGCTTACGCTTGTCTCCACCGGGCGGCCTCTTCAGTCTCACAGTTCGGTATCTCTGTCGTCCTGTCGGAGGTCTGCCAGATGCCCCAGGCTGGGTGGGGGTCAGCCCGTTGCCATGGCTGAAGGGGTGCCCTGACCTCCACAGGCTCCTGCTGACCCTGGCTGAGGCCGGCCTCGAGAGTGGGCCCAGATGGAAGGAGTGGCAGACCTAGAACTCCGGGCTGCCTCTGTGCAAGACTGGCTGCGCCAGTCCGTCGCCTAGTGTTGATCCAGCCCAAAGCCGCCTGCCACAGAGTTCTCTCCACCCGCCGTGCTGGGCACCCTGTGTGCCCGCCTGTCGTCATCAGAATCTGCTGTGGAGGTGGCTGTCCTGGGAGCCCTTCCCCATGGAGAAAACCCAGTTCCCGCGGGAAGGAGCCCGACGTCCTCAGTTCATCTGTCTTCTGGGAACTGGTCCAAATATTTCTTTGAGAGTTTCCCATTTACAGAAAAGATGCTGTCATCTGGGTCACGAACTGAGGCCATCCGAGCAGCCAGGCCGTTGCTGACTCCTGTCCATAAGGAGGAGGTGACTCCTTAGGAAATGTGGGTGCGTGGTGCCGGGTGCAAAGGCAGTGGCCCTCCCCTGCTGCCCCGGAGTGCCCCGCAAACCACTCTCGCGGGTCTTCATTAAGGAGGAGACTGGTTCTTGTTGGGAGCCCTGTGAGGATTCCTCCTGCCTCCCCCAACACTACTGAGATCTAGGCAAGAGGTTTCCTGGTGCTGGGAAAGTGGCCTCGCGGAACACTCTTCCTCAGCTGCACTTGCTACCCTCCCCCCTCCCCCCTCAGTAGCTGTGTTTCCTTTTTATGGCCCAATAAAGAACCATCTGCTATTTGTGTGAGTGTGTGTGTGTGTGTGATTTGTTTTGTTCTAGTTTTTGTTTTCTGAGACAGGGTTTCTCTGTGTAGCCCTGATGTTCTGGAACTTGCTTTGCAGAAAGGCTGGCCTTGAACTCAGAGCTCCACCTTCCTCTACCTCGGGAGTGCTGGGGTTAGAGGGCGTGTGCTCCCACCTCTCAGCCTATCTGCTAATTTAGACCACGCCAAACGCTTGCCTTCATTCTCGACCGAGGTGAGTCCTCAAGAGCAGGGATAACATCTCCTGTTTTATACTAAGGGCTTTGGGAAAAGTTGTGGAGGAGTCATGCAGCATTGTGGAGCTGCAGGAGAGAGGGATGTGAGCTTTCAGGAAGGGTCACACTCATCCTCCCCGGGGCTTGATGGTTGCCAGACTCGGGACAGGCCGCTGACATTATAACCTACTGTTTCTCTTTTCCAGTGTGTTTTATCTGCCCAGGGCATACTCCATATTTTAGAAGTATCAGACATATCACTTGACTCACTCATTGATCAACAACAAATAAGCTATTCGGAGCCTAGTGCCTTTGAAAATCGTAAGATTGTCTTGGGTGTTCTAGTCCAGGTGGTGGGAATGAACTTTGCCCTTCAGAAGTTCAGTGTTGCAGGATATTTGATCCCATGGCAAACCCCAAAATTGTGAACTGTAAAATACTGTTTCTTGTTTGGTGTGGTTGAGCCCTGACACATTTTTAATCCAAGAACTTTCTGTGCACAGGATTTAATAAAGTTAACCCTAGGTCAAGAGGCAGAACAAGAAACCAGCTGACAGGGATTAAAGAATAGGAGGGACTTTGAGTTGACAGGTAAAAGCTCAAGCTCTGGCTTTAGCTTAGGCTTCAGCTCCTCAGCTCCCCGGCTTTTGGGGAGCTAGCAAGCCTTTGGCCTTGTTTTTTTTTTCTTTTTTCTTTTTTCTTTTTTGTCTTTTCCTCCTGGGCTGTTGGCTGAGCTTAGTGAGCCTTGTGGGCTTTTTTTCCATGTGGAAAAAGCTGAGAAGGAAGGTCATCTCGGTACTTTCTCTGCCTCTCTGAGCTAGAAGGTTAACTTTGTTAAATCTGGTGCACAGAAAGCTCCTAGGCCAGAGGTGTGTGCTAGGGCTGGCTGAACCTCACCAAACAAGAAACCGGGTTTCACAATTTTAGGGCTCGCAATGGGATCAAATATCCTGCAACAGCTCAGTTTTGTAGCATTACTAAACTGGTGTTAGACTGACAGGATAGAACAACAAGCAGATAACCAGCCTAGACACTTGCACAGCACTGTTCTTTTGGGTTTGCATATTGTCTGAACTTCTCACTATCTGCTCATCTTTCCGTTAATTCACTTCTGTATGCCTACTCACTATGCCCTCTTGAGTTGTTCTTTCTGGAAAATATAAGAGTAAGGCCTTGGTCCTCAAGAAGCTTAAAGTTTAGGGGTGCACACCCTTAATCCCAGCACTCCGGAGGCAGAGGTAGGCAAGTCTCTTGAGTTTTGAGCTAACCTGATCTAGTGAGAACTTGTGTAACAAACAAAAACAAACAAAACACCAACTTTAAAAAAAAAAAAAAGCTTGAAGTTTTCAGAACTCAAATGCACAGTGGCAAGTGTGTGAAAGTGGGAAATAAGACTTTGTAGAGTCCTCTCACAGGTAGTTACAAGTGCTGGGTCATTCACCAAAAATGTGTTTCAGGAACACGTGTGACCTGGCTCACGCTCTGACAAAGGTGGGATAATAAAGATGGTCTGTACCTCAGACTCATGCGTGTGAACACGTGGCCCGTGGTGAGTGGCACTATTAGGAGGAAGTGTGTCACTGTGGGAGGCGGACTTTCAGGGCTCCTCATGCTTCAGCTTGGCCCAGTGTGGAACAATCTCCTTCTGCTGCCTTCAGATCCAGATTAGAACTCTCGGCTCCTTGGCACCGTGTCAGCCTGCACGCCGCCATGCTTCCCGCCACGATGACGATGGAGTAAACCCCTGAGACTGAAGCCAGCCCCAGTTAAATGTTTTTCTTTATAAGAGCCGCTGTAGTCATGGTGTCTCTTCGCAGTAATGAAACCCTAAGTAAGATAATGGCCTCTCACATCAGAAAACGAACAAACCAAACCAAACAAACAAGGCCAAAGTCACAGAACTGCAATGAGGACAGCCCAGGAAGCTGATGAGGACAAAAGAGGCCCGGACAGTGAGGGAGAAAGGTGAGTGCCAGCTACAGATGATGGGGCCACGTGGATGAGCTCTCCCCTGGCCTGAACCTCTATCCAGACTCCCAGGCGCCTAAGGATGAGGGGAAGGTAGGATGTTTGGAGCATTATCTGAAGAAAGAAACAGGAAACGGTTTGGGCCCTTGTTTGTTGGAGTCCTGGGACATTTAGGGGCTACTTCAGAGGGCTCTCGACCTCTGTCCTGGTGACCTCACTTCTCAGCCCTTCCCCCCCAGGGGAGCAAAAGCTCTGGTGCTAGTGGGACCTACTCTCACAGCCCCTTGACCCCCAAGGAGTCACGTGAGCCAGGAGACCAGCTTTCCCAGCGTAGTGCTTCCTGGTGTGGCGAATGTGAAGATGGAGAGTGAGTGTGACTGCGGGCAGAGCAGAAGCTGCACCTGTGGGAAGGACCAGAACCCTACCACGAAGGCGGGGGTGCGGGTGGGGACTGGCTGGATCAGCAATAGTGAGATAAACGTGACATTGGGGGGATTGAGGACGATGTAGGCAGCTGTAGCCATGGGACCCCTCCAATGTCCCCACCCCAGCCTCCCACCCAGAAGCTCTTATTCCACCCAACACCTGCATTCTCCCGGAAGTGCTCCCCTCTGGAGCACCCTCGAGAGTCTGAAGGCCTTGGCTATGTGGTGACGTAGGAAAGCTGGCCTGCTTTCAGTCCAGGGATGAGGCTTGAGACCTTCATGTTTAACCCCCGGATTCACGTTGGCTTCAGCCTTCTGAGAACCATGAATCAGAGTTCACAAGAGGGTGGCCCTCTTGGTAGCCTGGGATGGACCGTAGCAGCACTCTGAAAGTCATCGTAAGCCTGAAAGAGACTGTATTTATCAGGGAGAGAGAGAAAAAGAGAGAGAGAGGGAGAGAGAGCAGGCAGTTTTGAGAAGTTGAAACCGGATGGTGCACTAAAGAATTCAGAGCTTCAGCCGAGGCCTGTTCCTTCAGAGAAAGCTGTCCAAGGTCTCAGTGTAGGTGGAGAAGGCATAGGCAGCTTGATTACAAGGCAAGATGAGGGACCATCTCAGGGAGAGATGAAAACAGATACGTGGGTGGCAGAACTGTCACAATTTTATATTTATTGTTGGATGAAATGGATTCTGGGATGTAATAGTCTTGCATCTAATTTGCCATCAGTATAATAAACAGACCCAACAGTTTGCTCTAAGGGTTACCAGAAGGCAAAAAGGATACACTCTGACAGAATAAACCACAAGCAAACAATTTCTATTCTAAAAGACTTTATAGCTCCCACAAACCACTCAAACACCTTAGGAGCCATGGCTCCCGTTTGTACCCAAGAGTGATGAGCTCTGTCCATAGTGATCAGGTTTGCTGAGTCCCTGCCTTCAGCCTCCTGCAGCTGGGGGTGGGGGTGGGGGTTGTCCAGGGTGTGTGAGGGGGGAGGAGGAGTAGTGGCTCCTTAGCTGCAGATCACTGGTGTACTAACTTCCTCAGGAGGAATGCCCAGCAACTATGTTTCAGGAGGCCAAAAGCCACGTCACATGGGCGCATAGGTCTCAAAATTAGTGTAGGGAAAGAACGAATGGGTGAATGACTAAAAAAGAGCGTTGAGACAGGGGATTCACACCTCTGACTTGTATATTCTGGGGTCATCCCAGTACTTAGCCTCCACGTCTGTCCCCGAGAGTTGTCATAGATTAACTTGTGAGAGCACACATAAAAGATTAGGGTCGGCAGGCTGGAGAGACAGCCCAGTGGTTAGAGCACAACTCCCGGAGGACTTGGGGTTCAGCGCCCAGCACCCTTGCTGGGTGTTTCTCACAGCCACCTACGTCCAACTTCAGCTCCCCAGCGCCTGACACAGACATTTAAAGAAAAACAAGAAATAGGTCCTTAAAACGAAGAGTAAGGTCTTGAAGGGAAGAGGAGAGAGAGACAGAGAGTCTAATTAGTGATGGTAAAGCGGCAGCATTTGAACTCACCGCAGCATTGCTACGTACGGAATGGCTCCGTGATGTTATCTCTTTCCAACCTGGCTGTCACGTGACTTTGGAGTGCCATAATATCCTCAGCCCTTTTCACTGACATGGGGATTGGATTTAGAACCCCAGTCTGGAAGCTTAAGCGATTAACCGTAAAATAAGCCGCTCCAGGGCGCAACTCAAACCATCTAAAGTAAAAACGGAGGTAAAGCTTTGCCTAACGAGCTCCTCGGTGCTTCTCCAGTCCCCTTCCTGCCCCGTGTCTCAGTTTAGCTCAGTTCTGGAGAGGGTTAAACTGAGGACGTTGCCGGCGTATGTGGTAAGCACCAACTGTGATTGCAGACTAAGTCCCTCAGCCAGGCTGGTGCTTTGCTGGAGAGTGCCTTCCCCTGTCATTACACTATAAAGGCCTTGAGTGTTCCCTTGTCCCCTCATGTGGTGTCTGGGAGCAGTGGATGTCCAGTAAACTGTTAATGGAAGTAGAATAAACGTCACTTTACCAGTCCCGTGCAGAGGGCCTCAACTATCTTAACCTTTTTTGCCTTTGAAGAGCGCAACAAAAAATATGTATAAGGCGCCCTCTGGTGGAGGTAGTTATACTGCAGGCGTTCTTGTGCTTGTTCTTCAGATGCTAGATTCTGAAATTCTGTATTTTAGGAGTGAGTTTTCGTAGAATAGACACATTGTGCTATGCTACCGGTGTGGGTGTGGTTCCTTGTCGCTGCATATGACATATGACACAAAGTGGCCTATATGCCAGGGATCACTAACTTTGCCTCATATTTCTGTTCTTTGTTCAAAATGTTTGCCTCCATGTATCTGTACAACTGTGGTTTCCATTATTATTCTTTATAAATAAATACAGGGGGAGAGCACTGAGATTCATTCATTGGCAACACTGAAAAGACAAGGCTAAAAATAAAACAACAGAAAATACTGCAGGTCCTTTAATGAGGAGTCCAGAATGTGTGAAAACCTTTTTTTTTTTTGGAGGGGGGGTGTTTTTTGAGACAGGGTTTCTCTGTGTAGCCTTAGCTCTCCTGGACTCACTTTGTAGACTAAGCTGGTCTTGCACTCACAGGGCTTGGCCTACCTCTCCCTCCCTGAGTGTACCACGGAACCTGGCAATGAAGACAGCTTTTTAGGGGCAGTGGGATGGCTCCACAGGGAAAGGTGCTCGCCGCCAGGCCTGACAGCCTGAGTTTGATTCCTGAAGCTTCACAGTGGAAGAAGAAAGCTGACTATTGATAGCTGCCCTCTGAGTGCCACATGAAAACACACACACACACACACACACACACACACACACACACACACCATTTCGATGCATCAGAAGCACTGGAAGGTGTTGATTTGAATCATGAGCCAGAATTCCAGAAGTTATTCTCCTCAGGCCTGAAAACTTGCTGTAACCTGACAAGTCAATAATTCCAGTTACAAAGGCACAAAGCCCACCCATCTCGGTGGCTTGAGAATGCCGTGGGAATTGTAGCTAAGCCGTCTGGAGGAATTCGGGTGTGCTGCACTTGACAGGAATGATTTCTAGCTTCAGCTCTGCCATCTGCTTTCTCAGCGGAGCCAAAGCATGGCAATGGGCCTGCACACGGGTTTGAGCTCTTGTGGGGTTCACTCGGTGTAGCTTTGTCGTGTTACAATGCATTTTAGCAGAGAGCATCTCTATCTTTGTTTCTAGAGTTGCTTAGGATGGGACTGTATCGATATAATAGAATCAGAATAGGTGACGGAGAGAGCTTGTGGCATGATACCGATAGCGTTGGACCCTGACCATGTCCCGTGACACCACATCACACGAGCCATGGAGCTCGATGCTTTTGTTGTACACGCTTTTTCTCAAATGTAGTCCATGGACAGTAGGTTTATCCTCCCCCTTTGGCCTTCCAAGGCCCTCCCTCACAACTCCAGACAGGCGGCTCTCAACAGAATGGATCTGACCCTCTGTGTTTTTTTGTTTGTTTGTTTGTTTGTTTGTTTTTTATTTCGTTTCTCCTTTTGCTAGCCACTGGGGCTCTGACTCGGTTCCCCACTTCAAAATTGTCACTGAATAATCACTTAACAGTTGACAGAGTCAACAACTAGCATTGAAAATCCAGTACACACCTCCTATCGCCTAGGAGGACTGTGTGCTTATGTCCCATGTTGCAGTGTATATATTCCAACCACCCACATACATAAGTGCATACAAATATACACACATGTACATGCAGACACAAGAACGACCCTAAATACGTAAGAACAGAAATACACGTACACACAAGGCTCACACAAACAAGCGCACACATACACAGAAATATGTGTACACATAGGAACACAACACATGTATACACAGAAAAGCATACATGTATGCATACACAGAGGCATGTTCATGCTTGCAATGCACACACATATACACACTCACACATGCATGAACACATATGTGTACGCACACATGCATATAGACATGTACACACATATCATTGCATGCCCTAGGAAGGCTGTCTCTGGAGAGTGAAGATACAATAATGGTCTTCTGGCTCTGAATACGTGAAATTCATTTTATTTCTGTTAGCCGTTGTCTTTCACATGAAATGTGAAATGATACCAAACATGGTTCAATGCCTATTTGCATTGATAAATAGATAAACAATTACTGGCTTACAAGGGAGTGAAGAAATATCCCCCTTTATGGGGATCGTTCATGTAAGAAGCAGAAACGAAGGGTTACAGGACAGAGTAAAGACTGATTCTTTAGTTCAGGCAAGGGTGATTCATAGGCTTCCTCCAAATTATGAGCTGTTTAACTATAAACAAATGTTTATGTGTGTTGGGGTACCGCTACATTCCAGTGTCAGTGGGTAGGTTTCAGGCAGTTGGCCTCCTCTGCTCCATCGTGCGGGTCACAGGAATCAAAGTCAGGCTCAGCAGCAAGCACCTTCCCCCTGGGCCTCCGAACGGGCCCAATAGATAGATTTAAACATTGAGTTTGTGCATTAATCTTAGAGCTATGCCAGTTACTATCACAGCTACGGAGACTTACTGAGCTGGGCCACATCGTGAACCATCTGTTTTGACCGAGTGCTAAGTTTTGGTCAATTTTCTTTTTTTTTTGGCATTGTTCTGGTTTGCGTGTGAACTGTGCCCAGCGGGCTCATGCGTCGGAAGGCTTGTTTCCCTCCTGGCTTAGATGGTTATGGAGCCTGTAGGAAACGCAGCCTCACCAGAGCAGGTGCTCGCTGTCCTTCAGTGGCAGCTGAGTCCCACTTCCCATCTACTCTCTCCTTCCTGACTACAGAGGCAATATGGCTGCCCCTTCATTCTCCGGCCTCCTGCCTGTCCAGCCATGCTGGACTGTGTCTTCCCATGAGTCAATGCAAGCCCTGTTTCCCTTAAGCTGTTTCTCCTACAGGCACTGAACGAGAGCCGCTGCATGTGATCAGCCATCAAAATTCTCTTTTAAAAAGCTGGAGAACACTGCGCACAATCCTCTTGGGATACTGACGGTGAGAAGACAGCGGCACAGGTATTAACACTTATTTAATATTTAATTTTTCTAGATATTTTGCTGAGTGTTCTTCCATGGCTTCTCGTTTGGCCTCGGCATAACCCGTGGGTAGTTATAATTTGCTTTGCAAATCAGGAATAGTGGCTCACAGGGACCCGGGAAAAGGGTAAAGTCCACACCCACATGATTCTAAGGTTCATGCTTTTTAATTTTCTTTTTAAAAAAGTGTGCGTATGCATGTGTGTGCAGGGTGCGTGTGTGTGTGTTTGTGTGTATGTGTGCACACATGTCCTGACGCCTGTGTGGAGGTCAGAGGACTTTCAGGAGCTGTTTCTCTTCTTCCATCTTGCCGATGTGAGCTGCCCAAGGTGACTCCATTTTGCTCCATTTTAGCTAAGTCCATCTCATGCTTCACCTAGCTGCAACCCAGAGTCCCCCACCCCCAACTCACCACATCCTGATGACAGAACTTTCTCACGCAGTTACGTCTGCGGCTTCCGGGGGTGCATTGTCTTACAGAACAACCAATTTGTTTTAATCGGCTGAACTGAAACTTTGAAAACTTCTGCCCCCTGGCCTCCGTCCAGGCTGATGTGATTGTGGTTTTTTGGCTTCATAAGCCCTGCCCTGCCTCTGAGAGTCCTTTCTGTCACGAGCCTACTCTTGACCCTGGCAAAATTCTCCTGGGTCTTTTGTGGTTACAGCAGAGTCAAGGTCCCTGTGTCAGTTTCCTTCCCTGTTGCTGTCATAAACAGTAAGACCAGCAAACTGGGGAGACAGTGTATGTGGTCTTTTACTCACAGGTTCATTATCTAGGGAAGTCGGGGCAGGAACTCAAACAGGAACCTGGAAGCAGGAACTGAGGCAGAAATCACAGAGGATTGCTGCTTCCCTGGCTTGTTCCTCACAGCTTGCTCAGCCTGCTTTCTAATAGAACCCAGGACCAGCTGACCAGGGGTGGAACCACCCTCAGCAGGCTAGTTAGTCAAGAAAACGCCCGCAGGCTTGCGCACGGGGCAGCAATTTCCCAGTGAGGCCCCCCTTCCCCAGGGGACATGACATCTAGTTTGTGTCAGGTTGACAGAAACTGACCGGTGACGGCTTTTTCGTTGTTTTTCTTTCGCTGTGCAGCGTCCCCAGGCTAGCTGGCCTCTACTCTTCAGGCGGTTCTCCCGTTGCACCTTCCACCTCACCACGAGAGGTCCAGCCTAGGTTGCTGGGCTTAAGTGCAAAGCGCTTTATTCACTAAGCCATCTTCACAGCTGTCTCCACGCTCGTTGTAACAGAGACTGACTTTGGCAACTTTAAAAATGAAACAAAAAAGCCCCACATAATCCTGGAAGAAAAGAATGAATATTGTTCTGAGAACAACGGCTGGCTTGTTCGGCGGCAGCTGTCCGTGACGCAGTTCTTTTCTCCAGTGATCTGGCTTTAAGGCAAAAACAATTCAGACCCTATTAAACTGTGGGTTTATTCTTTTAGAAAACTAAAACTTCCCCGGCACAGAGCGAATGATGTACTGAATCAATTATGGCCGGCATATGAGATGCTCGGTTTAATGAGCAAACTCTGCCAAATGTCCGGCTATTTCAGCCACCGAAGTCTGTCTGTATGGAAATAGATGTCTGTGCTGCCCCCGGCCATACAGATGAGCTATCTGTTGCTCTGCTCCAGCCTGTAGAGAGACTGGTTCGATGTTTGATTTGGATCTGAACCAACTAGCTTATGATGGATGCAGCATCTGCTTGGTCCTCCACTGTGTTCATCAGCATTCACCCCTGCTCCAAGCCTCAGCCCGCACGCAGGAGCTGGTCCCCGAAGCACGGGGTTTCCTTAGCCTCAGCCCGCATGCAGGGCTGGTCCCTTCGGGGTTTCCTTCGCATCACAGCCATGGGCATTTTATTAATTGCAATGCGAGCTTGCGTGGTTCGCTGCTGTGAAACACTCCCCAAATGTCATCACTGCATGTCATCATTGTCTCTTTTTGTGAACGGATCACAGCGTTCACAGTCAGAGGTCCATTATGACGCAATGTTTATGTCATTTTCTGACATGGGATGAATGGATGAATGTAGACATTCTCTCCGGATGGGGCAAGGGGACTTTCGGGAACGTTTTTCTGAAATGATTTCCTGCTACACCAACTTTCTCTTGATCGGAACTCCTCTAGCTTCTCTGAGGGCTGGCCAGTTGGGTTTACAAAGTGCCCTCTTGTGGTGTGAATGAGAATGACCCACGCTCACCCTTTGAACACTTGGTCTGTGGTCGGTGGTAAAGATCCTACATGTCCAAAGGGCCTTACCTTGGTGTGGGTTAGCCTGGTTCCTCTGATAAAATAGTTGGATTTCTCCAAGTAAATACAGGGCTTCTGGGACCTTTGGTTGCTTGCACTCAGCACGCTGCACTCTGGGAAACCCTCCTGTAGAGCTTTAAGCTGGCTCACTGGGCAGGTCTGGAGTCTCTGGGGCAGGTCTAGCTCTTGCCTGTCAAGGTCCCGCCCCTTCCGTCGCCACAGCGCTTTGGTGGCCAGAGGTCTTAGCCTCTGTGTCTCTTGCCAGCGAGCGCATTCCTGTCACAGTCCCTCGTTCTCACGGTAGCGCTCCTGGCCGTGCACCTCCAGATGTGGAACTCTGCTGCGGTCTCCGCCTCCCCTTCTCACTTTCAGGGTCGAAGTTTCTCAGTGTCGCTTCTGGATAAGCCTGCTGCATCTCCCCACAAGAATGTGCGTGCATCACTTGAGCAGTTGTCCCCAAAGCTGCTCCATGGCTATGTCAATCTTGTTCTCTTTCACTTACAGGCAGTTAATACTGGGAATGTTGTATCAGCTGTAGGTACCTCAGTTTCCCAGTTCTAAAAGTCAAAATGACTAGCTTACAGGGGTGATGGAAGAACCAAACAAAACAACACTTCTCACAGGGACTAGAGTGTGATAAAACGCTATAAAGGTCGACTTGCTTTTCCTGGGATCCGGTAGAGCATGTTAATGGCTTCCATCAGAATGTGATTGTAGGAAGTGGTAGG
The DNA here is from genome assembly GCA_010120015.1 of Rhombomys opimus. NCBI lineage: Eukaryota > Metazoa > Chordata > Mammalia > Rodentia > Muridae > Rhombomys > Rhombomys opimus. The sequence goes on along the minus strand of REGO01000056.1, from coordinate 5,281,042 downwards.
TCCTGTCATGACATCCCTAGGGAAGAGCTGGAAGAGGATGAAGGATGCAGGCTAAGGCTGTCAGGTGAGCTCATATCTGAGGGATAACATGAGGTCCAACCAGGAAGTGTTGGAGACAGAATTGTTGCTGAGTTGTGACATTTTGTTAAAATAGAACACTGAAGAACAGAAAGATTTGCCAAGGGATGAGAGGGCTCCTTTGCCTAGGTTGATGTCT
>REGO01000056.1:5252610-5272139 GCA_010120015.1 Rhombomys opimus | reverse complement strand
CCGGGACAAGTAGCTACATTTCTGTGGGAAGGACCAGAGGCTGTGCAGTGGGAAAATACAAGAATTTAGCCCAGAGGTTGTCAGCCTTCCCAATGCTGTGACACTTTAGTCCAGTTCCTCATGTCGTGGTGACCCCAACCCTAGAATTATTTTTATTGCTGTGTCAGAACTGTAATTTTGCTACTGTTATGAATTGTAATGTAGTTATCTTCATTTTCCTATGGTCCTAGGTAGTGAAAAGGTCGTTTGACCCACAGGTTGAGAACCACTGATTTAGACAAAAGCCTAACTGTGTATGTCTATTTGTTACAGCTAAGTGTTATTCATTTTAACTTTACTTTTTTCTCTGTCTCTCTCTGTCTCTCTGTCTCTGTCTCTCTCTCTATGGTTTTTCAAGACAAGGTTTCTCTGTGAAGCCCTGAAAGTTCTGGAACTTACTCTGAAGACCAGGTTGGCCTGGAACTCACAGAAATCCACCTGCCTCTGCGTCCCGAGTGCTGGGGTTAAAGGCATGCCACCACTTCCCTGCTCCATTTTCTCTTTTGAAAACTGCATTTCCTGTTGTGTGTCCACACTTCGGGACAGCTATGTGCAGGTGGAGAACTGTGGATTCAGTTCTCTCCTCCACATGTGCGTGGTTCAGGAGATGGAGCTGGGTGCCCAGGCTTGCGCAGTTGCGGCCTCTAAAGCGCCTCCCTCCCGGGAGCTAGGTCGCTGCCCCAACTTATTTTCCAACTCTTAAAAAACACTTTTTAGATTAACAGTCTTCATGTTAGAAAACACGTGTTTAAAACATTAAAGTTGCTAAGAAAGCACCCCGGGATTTTTCCTTGAGAGAAGCAACAGTCCTGGATTGTATAATTTTCTTTAGATTGGTGTCTGGGGTTTCCTGGGCTGTTTCTGTGCCAGGACATTGAAGGTGTCTGGAGAGGGTTCACGAAAAGAGAATATAAATGCTTTCCTCAGTGGAGTTAGTTCTGCAGTCCCTCGGATGTGCAGAGTAACCTGCAGGCTTTTCTGACAGCCAGCATTCTCTGCCCTCTGACCTTGACCTCCAGTCCTGGCTAAGTTAACAAGGCCTTAGGTTACTCTACTTTCAGTTTTGTTTTTGCTGTGGCATGTGTTTTCTTGAAATGTTGTTGGTGGGTGTGTGGCTGGTATGGTGTGTGAGGTCAGCTCACATAAAAGAGGAGAGAAGGAAGCCTGAGGGAGGAGAGCAGAGGCCAACCTGAGGCAGCTGCAGCTTACACTCGGACCTGTGGTGTCTGGACCAGGTATATTTCCTTTCCTCCTTTTCTTTCTATAAGAAGCAGCTTAGTCTGGACCTGGGCTTGGTTTCCAGACAGAGTGACTGCAGGAGGGCAGGAGAGGAGGTTGTGTGTTGTCTGGTCTGCAGGGGTCCTTGGCTGGCTTTAGGTCTATGAAGCAGAGATACTTCCTTGTGCTAAGTGGCAGCTACAAAGTGGCAGCCTGGTGCACTCCCTGCTGCCCTGCTCTGCTGAAGTGCTAGGGAAAGAGCCCTGGGATAGAGCCTGCCCCACTGAGAGCTACAGCAGCAGCTCCCTGTGCAGGCTCTCAAGCAAGTGGAGTCTGAAGAATGTCTTCTCTGTGGAGGAGTCATATGAGAAGAATTCAGCAGAGGACCAAGTGTCCATCTAGAAATGAACTGAGTTTCTACCCCACTGACCTTTCATTAAGCCTAAGCAGATAGGCAGACTCTCCTCCTCCATGTTTCGGTTATTTGTGAGATGTTCCAATCATACAGGGCTAGAATCATTTTGCTCATGCTGCTGATCTCATTCTCCTACATGGGACTAAGCTGCAGAGAGCCTGGTTCCTCTCATCTCCCAGACTCCACCCGTATTTAAATCCTTGGGATTCTGTACTGTCTCCTTCCTTGTTGTAATGTCCACATGCTCATCTGTGTTGTCGTGTGCAGTAGAGTTTTATTCCTTCTCTGGCTGAATAATATTTTGCTGTGCGTGCTGTCACACTGTGTTATTGATGGGAACTGGGTTATTTGCACACTGTGGGGACTGTGACTACAGCTGCCATGATCATTGCTGCTCAAAGGACCATCCGAGTCCGTGTTTACAATTTTGTTTCTGTATTGTATGTAATCAAAGAAGAGTTTATGGGGACCAGGAACTGGGGAGGGGGATGAGTGGGGACAGAGCCCAGGCAGAATCCCAGGAATCAGACTCCAGAGACCAGACTCAAAGGTGCAGGTCTAACATTATTACCCAGTGTAACAGCCTTTAAATGACTGAAAGGCCAATCAGACCATCCCAGGCTAGCCTCAAGCACCAGTAACAATCAATCAGGAAATGTGGGAGATGGGGGAGGGCAAGGTCACCTTAGGAGACTTCTGGAAAGATGGGGGAAGCAGTCACCGCCCTAGCCTCAGATCCCTTCTGGGACTTCACTTCTGTGCTAGGAGTCCCTAGTGGATCAACACTGGGTACTGTTAGGCCCAGCAAGAGCCTAAATATAAGAAGGTATGAAGAGAACTCAGGAAACTAATCATCCATCGATGCAAAAACGCAAGAGACTCCTCTTGACCATTGCGCAATGGGGTCACCCCTGCTGGTCAGCTAGGAGTGGCACTGGAGACAAAGACCTTAGGTTTTTAAAAGACAAAAAGGACTTATGGGGGGATACAAAAGGAATAAAGTGTATTTAATAAAAGTTAAATTAAAAAAAAAAAAAGACAAAAAGCAGGAATCTCCTGGGGTTGCCTTCTTGGCGATTTAGGATTGGATGAAGTGTTTAACTTATAAAATAATTGGTTAGTTCTGGTCACCCTTAGGTCCAGTTGTAAATATCTGTGGTAAATATCTGATATCAGCCTGTTGAAAGTATCTCATCTTCAAGTCAATTTGGAATTTCCTGCCATCCACAGTTAAATGTGGGAGGGTGATTACCTCATTCCATGTCTGTTCTGAGGAGTGGGGGTTACAGGCTTTGGATCAAAGGTCAGGAGAAGGGGATTGGGGCCATTTGGCCCAGTTTCCAAACAGAGCCCATCTCACCGGCACGAGCCGGTGTTTTTTTCTCCATTAAGTAGAGATCTCTGCTTGTTCTCTTCCTTATGTCTGCCCTCACAGATGGCTAATGTCAGGAACTTTTACATTCCTTGGCTCTCTGGAGAAGCACTAAGAGGCTTTAATTAACATGGGCCTAAAACTTGCAAATATAAGTTATAAGGCAATTAAAAGAAACATAGGTTACAAAGTTATTCTGATTCTTTCAGGTACAGTGGATCAGGACCTTTTGAGGTGTCGCAGGAGTAGCTGACCTTTCACTCTCCATTCCCTCTGGCTTACCTCAGCATTCCCTACAAGAGTTGTTGGACCAAAGGTTATTGTTCATTTTATCAGAAACCACTACTGTTTTCCAGGAGATGACATCATGCTGTGTTCCTAGCTTCAGTGTACAAACATCTAGGTTGTTTGAATCTTGGTTTAGATTTATTTGTTTCTGTTTTGTGCAGTAGCTGTCTTGGTGGGGTGAAGTGATAAGTCCTGGTTCTGAGTGGCACTTCCTCCGTGTTTGCCAAAGCCGAGTCACCATGTAAACTGGGTTTGAGAGATTATTGAGCAACAAAACCAGATGAGCCTTAAAATAACCCCTTTCATGCTCAAAATGCACAAATAAGCAAAACTAAGCAAGCATTTTCAAGGAAATGTATGTGTTAGCAGGAAGCAAGACTCAGCCTCAGTAAGCTCTAAGAGAGCAAATCACACAAGGTCATGTGACTACAGACTGTTATACCAGGTGCCCCAGCCCTTGTTTCTTCTTTTTGCTTCCACATTCTCTGAATAAAGTCTGACTGAGATTTCATCCTGGGAGCACAGACACTTTGTCTTGTAGTCGGGTATGTCTCAATTTGTACCTTGTATCTTTTTCAAGTAAATGGTTTAAAATTCTGGAATTTGTTTTTTTTTTCTTTTCTTTTTCTGTTTGTTTTATAGACAGGATTTCTTAATGTAGCCTTGGCTATCCTGGACTTGCTTTGTAGACCAGGCTGGCCTTGAACTCACAGAGATCTGCCTGCCTCTGCCTCCCGAGTGCTGGGATTAAAGGAGTGAGCCACCAAGCCCTGCTAGAGTTTTCTCTTACACAGTGATTAACAATATTGGACATCCTCTCCTATGCTCATGGCCATTGCTGAACCTTCTTTGCAGACATGGCTCATGATTTTCTCATTTTAAAACAGAGCTGTCTGTGAGTTTTAGAGCTTTGAGATTTAAGATGTATTAACCCTTTATCACAGATGTAATTCACAAGTACTCTTCACCCATTCTTGGGTTGCCTTTTGTACTCTTTTTATAAAATCCTTTGGTGCCCGAAATTCTTAATTTTACAAAGTGGATTTCATCTATTTATTTGCTCATATCAAGATTTCATAACGTATTCAAGAAAGAATCCCTACCTGAAATCCAAGTTAGGTAAAACTGAGACCAGGTTAGGCCCCGGTCAGCCTGTAGGTCTGCTTTGCTCCCTGCACACAGGTGAGGCTGGGGTAGGCAGTAAAAGTCAAGCAAATACACATGTAATTCCCAATATTTATTCAGTTGGACATCTCAGTGTTTATGTAATTCATGACTACCTTTCCAAGTTTCTATTTCCTATAAGGCCGTTTTAAAATCTATTCTTGGAGAGACCAAGGGCTTTGAGCCCACCAGTGTGCCGTTTTGCTGGGTTGTTAAGGTTTTGGATAAACATGCTTATCTCATTTGTGGTTTGGTGCAATAACCTGTGACTCGTAGGTACTTGCAGATTTTGGGAGGCCACAGGGTAAAGGCATTCATTGCAGGGCTTAGCCTATTCTAGGATCTTAAAGAAGGGCACTGGTGTTTGGGTTTCACTATACTGAAGTAAACTTTTACTGATGGTAGCAGCCTGCGCCTTGCCAAAAGCTTCTTCAGAACTTTGGAAGCGTGATGAAGAAAGAGAAGGAAGCCCTCAGTATCTCTAGATGTGAGGTTGTAGGCTGCCTATAGGAGGTGTACAGATATCACCAGGGCTAAGCCACCGAGCCCTTGGGTGACACTGAGGCAGGGAGTGACTTTGTATTCTTCTATTGCAGATCCTGCTCGCTTGGCAAGTTGCTATGACTGAACCACAGACAGCTCCCATTTGTCTGGTGGAAAACCACAATGAACAGCTGTTGGTGAACCGGAAAGCCATGGAGATTCTGGATGAGATTTCTGAGCCCATGGTAGCTGTGGCTATTGTTGGATTGTACTATACAGGGAAGTCCTACTTGATGAACTGTCTGGCAGGACAGAATCATGGTGAGTGGCATGCTGGGTAGCAGCTGAAGCTCTGACGCTCTCTGTCACATTTTCTAACTTGTTTTTCTCCGTTATAGCAAAGAAGAACCAAACTCTGTGGCGTGCTGCTGGATAAGGTGGAAGTCTCTGCATGGGCATTTATTTGTGCTCAGTCTATGGTGATAAACCCCCTTTTCTCAGCAGGGTGCTGGAAGTCTCCCCTGATCTGGGTGACCCCAGGTCTTGTAAGCAGTGTCACATAGCCCTCAGGGCCAATTACAGACCAGACCTTTCCTGATAAGGAAATTGCTCCAGCAAACTCTAGGAATTCCAAGAAATGCCCCACCCTGCTAAGTTCTTAGTCTAGTACCCCCCCCCAGGATAATTAAGTTCTGACTTTTCTTCTTGTGATAGGACCATTGAGTATCCCTGACCCCCCTGACCCCAGTGAATCAAACAAATTCACCCTCGAAATCCCTCCCTGTGCCCAGGGTTTCGCAGGAGTAGAGGTACCCAGGTTTGCACTTTCTCACTTCAGGACCACAAGAGATTCCTCGGTTTTCTTTTGCATGGTTGAATCTCACTGGGCCTGGGCCCCAGAGGGCCTGTGTCTTGCCTGCAAGCCGACCAGGCCTGGGCCTTGGCCCACACCTTTGCTCAGCCCAGCACGGCAGCTTGACTCAGAGCTGTAACACTTTGGTGTCACCTTGGTCATTGGAACGCCCGAGCTTCTACCGCCACCGGCGATCTCATGCTGAAAGAGCTGAACTGTAACACTGTGGAAAACCTCTTCCACATCCTGGCGTACTTCACTCAGGCCTCACCATAAGGTGCTCTAGCTGCCCCTGAGAGAAATGGAACCCCCTTTCTCCATCTGGAAGCTGAGTTCCAGGACCCCAGCTGCCATCCTAGCCCCAGCTGAGTGGAGAATGACAAAACTCCTTTCAACAAAGACATCATTTCATGCTCATTTGCACCCCTTAATTACTGCTCCATGATAATTGGTTCCTACTTTCCTCCTTCCATTCCCCTCAGGGAAACCTCTCCTAGGAGTGCTCAAGATGGGCCTTTTCTGATGCCCTAAGCAAAGGGATCCTGAGAGATGAAAAGATTAAAAATTAGGGCCTACTATTAAAGTTTAAGGCCTGACCTAAGGCTAGCTGGGTGGAGACTTGTCCAGCAATGCCCTGAGGGGAAGAACTCCTCTTACTGCATTCTTTCCCTGCCCTCTATAGGAAACCAGTCCATACGACCAGGCCAGAACTGTTTGTAGTCTTGGCGCCTAAAGTGGACCAATCATTTCAAAAGTCAATTTCCTTTTCCCAATCATGTAATGCCAAAGCATGTACATCACTGCTTCCGTTTATTTTTTGTCCCTTAAAAACTCTGTACCCCTAGACCTCAGCGTCGTGTTCCTTTTCTGTTTCCACAGGAGGTTTGTGTCCTATGTTGAACACTTATACAATTAAAACACCTCATGTATTTACAGCGGAGTCTATTTATTCCTGGTCTTTTGGGGTTTGCGAACCAGGCATGACAATCCCATGTTTCCCTCTCTCACATGGCAGCGTTTCCTTTCTCAACAAGACATTTCCATCAGGATGCAAAGGGCTTTGGATATGCAGGTGTTAAATCTCTTTGCTGGAGAGATGGTCTTGGGATCAGAGCACCTGCTGCTGCTGCAGACAGCCTAGCTTCCCAGTGCCTACATGCTGACTAGGTTGCTTTTTGTTTGTTTTTAAACTCAGTCCTAGAGAATCTGATTGTCTTTTTTGGTCTCAATGGTACCAGGCACATACATGGTGCACTTACATACATGTAGGTATACACTTACATACATGCAGGCACATACATGGTGCACTTAAATGCATGCAGTCATGCACATGTGCACTTACATGCATGTAGGCATGCACTTACATTCATTCAGGCATGCACATGGTACAATTAGTACATGCAGGCATGCACTTACATACATGCAGGCATGTACATGGTGCAATTACTACATGCAGGCATGCACTTACATACATGCAGGCATGCACATGGTGCACTTACATACATGTAGTCCTGGTCCTGGAGGTTCTCAAGCTAATGGCAACTCTCCTGCCTCTGTCTCATGCCCATAGGGATTGCAGGTGTGTGCAACCATGGTTGGCTCAAAATATTCTCCCTGCAGTGTTCAGGGAGCCCCAGGTTTCCTGGTTTGTGGGTTCCTCTTTGTTTCCATGTGGAGACCATGCGAGGCAACATTCTCATGTTAAATATTCCCTGTAGCTTGAAACAGACGACTCACAATGAAGACGTACCTGAAAGGAGATGAGGCACATTTTGAGTGCCGAGGTCTTCACACACTCCTCCAGTTCCTCTGCTTAGATCTGCTCTTCATGTGAATTGTCCTCCATGCCCCATTTTTTTTTTTCTTTTCATTTTTATGGCTGTGCCTGACTTAAACCCCAGAGAAGAAAACTTAATGAGGAAGAGCTTATCTTGAGACAGAACTCTTACTCCCAGCTCTTGGGGTCACTGATCTTAGGAGCTTAGTACAGTGACATCACAGTGGAGGCTGCATGGAAGACAGGTAGGAAGTTGAGGAAGGGGCTGGAGACCAAGTGACAATGTTAGGCCCAGCAAGAGCCTAAGTATAAGAAGGTATGAAGAGAACTCAGGAAACTAATCATCCATCAATGCAAAAACTCAAGAGACTCTACTTGACCATTGCGCAATGGGGTCACCCCTGCTGGTCAGCTAGGAGTGGCCCCGGGAGACAAAGAGCTTAGGTTTTTAAAAGACACAAGGTGGGAATCTCCTGGGGTTGCCTTTTTGGCCATTTAGGGTTGGATGAAGTGTTTAACTTAAAAAATAATTGGTTAGTTCTGGTCACCCTTAGGTCCAGTCAGCCCTGTCATAAATATCTGATCTTCAAGTCAGTTTGGAATTTCCTGCCATCCACAGTTAAATGTGGGAGGGTGATTACCTCATTCCATGTCTGTTCTGAGGAGTGGGGGTTACAGGCTTTGGATCAAAGGTCAGGAGAAGGATTGGGGCCATTTGGCCCAGTTTCCAAACAAAGCCCATCTCACCATCGCCAGCCGGTGATTTTTTCTCCATTTAGTAGAGAACTCTGCTTGTTCTCTTCCTTATTTCTGCCCTCACAGATGGCTAATGTCAGGAACTTTTACATTCCTCGGCTCTCTGGAGAAGCACTAAGAGGCTTTAATTAACATGGGCCTAAAACTTGCAAATATAAGTTATAAGGCAATTAAAAGAAACATAGGTTACAAAGTTAGTCTGATTCTTTCAACAACATTCACAGTCACTTTTTGAGTCACCTGCATCCTCCAGCTACACTTCATCTCCTAAAGCATTCAGAATCCATCAGGATGGTACTGGCACTTGTGCTGGCAGCTGGGCACCGACTTCTTGGCACGTGAGGCTGTCTGTGCAAGACCTTCACACCCTGACCTTAATCCTGTCCTCTTCCCTCAGGCTTCCCTCTGGGCTCCACCGTGCAGTCTGAGACCAAGGGCATCTGGATGTGGTGTGTGCCACACCCCACCAAGCCAAAGCACACCCTGGTCCTCCTGGACACTGAGGGCCTGGGGGATGTGGAAAAGGTAGGACGAGGGTGAGGCTGACCCTCCTTATGACAACATCTAACTGATTTGATCTATTGCTGTGCTTAGTTTAATGGATGGCCTAATAATGTTTATTATTAGCCTCATAGGTCAGCCTTATTATGTAACCCCCTGAGGCAACCAATAAAAGACACAGACACCTGATAGAGTTTAGAATCGCCCTATGTCACCTGGGCCATGATAGATTTCACCCCTAAGCTAACTTTCTCACCCAAGCCCCCATTCTAAGCCATCTGCTCTAAAAAGTTTTATCTGGGCTGCCTCCCATCCATAATTCCAAAATACTAGCTAATGTTCTTCATCTGGGCTAATTTCCTCCATCCATGCTAATCCGGCTCAGCACATCTTTCCACGCTAGCCCATTGCAGTGTAAGACCTGGGGTCTCACAGCTCAGGAGTTCAAGATTGCGCCCTTCCCAGAGACTCCCACAGACCACGATTCGTTGCAAAAGCAAGAGGTTTATTTTAACCATTGTGCAATGGGGTCAACCCTTGCTGGTCAGCAAAGAGTGGCACCGGGAGACAAAGGCTTTAGGTTTTTAAAAGACAAAGTGTGGGTAAATTTGAAGTTGCAGTCTTGGCAATTTAGGATTGGATGAGGAAGCTATAAAGTAAGATAATTGGTTAGTCTTAGGTGCTCAAGCTTGGCCAGTCCTGCCAAGTGTGGATGTAGCTGTAATTGAAGGTGGGGGTGGTCAGTTCATCCTTGAAGATCAGGGCTGCAGGCTTTTGGCTGGAGGTCAAGAGCTACTCAGAAGAAGGATTGAGGCCCTCTGGGTTGTTTGCTAAGAAACACTATCTTGAAGACAAGGTCTGGTCATTCTTTTTGCTGAGTGAAGGTCATTGCTTGCTTGCTTTTTTTTATATCTGTTCTCACAGATAGGGTCACATTTCTCTGTTCTCTGGAAAGGTACTAAGAGGCTTTAGCTTAACCTGGACCTAAAATTTAAAACTATAGGCTTTAGAAGACATATAGGTTACAAAGTTAGTTTGACCCTTTCTGCTTCCTTCTCCCTCAGGTACCTGTTTCTTCTCACTTGATCCTTCTGTCCTCAAAACCCTTGACTTTTAGCCACACCTACCTCCTTCTGCCTGCTCAGGTGCATAGGCATTTGTTTTTAAAAATTAACCAATCAGGAATAATTCCTTAGGCAAGGTTTACACAACAAGGACAGGTACACATGAGAATGTGCTTGTCTGGGCAGCAACCGGATCTTGGGGGCCAGTCATTATCATTAGAGCACATAGCTCCAGACCAATCCCCAAAAATCTGTTCATCAATTCTGAACTACAGCACGTGAGGTCAACAGTGCTCCCTTTAGGCTTCACTCTTAGACAGGGTCAGACGTAGTATATTAGGCAAAACATGCTTTTATTTCTTGCCGTTTGGGCACATGGTTTGATAAAAGTTTATGTAACATTTAAAATTCCTGGGTTCTAGGCACAGCAGTTAGATATTAGTGAAGCAAATCAATGTTCTTCTTTCCAAGAGCCTTCCCAATTTCCCACATGCACTCTGCTGTAGTCCAGAAACTGTAAAGAATCAGTATGGACAGAGGCAAAAGCTACCATGGGGCAGCCTCTGACCTGGCAGTCTCCAGAAGGAGAGCTAGGGCTGGAACTTTTGAGCTAGCTGTGTTGAGTCAAGGGCTCTGGGTCTTCATCTCTGGGGATTGTCTGTCACTGGAAGCCTTTGTCATTCAAAGTGCTAGTATAGGGATGCTGTTAACCCTCAGTGTCCCATTGCCAGGGGAACAAGGTCTTCTGTTTTCAAAGGTGACCTGGGCAGCACAGTGCCACTTCCACTAGGGGCAATTAGGTGTAAAGATGCTTAGGCGGGAAGGTGCATGGCATCATACCAGGAGCAGTTGTAAGGATGCTTAGGTGAGAAGGTGGATGATATCAGCTCATCTCAATGGATGAAGAATGGCTTCAACCCATCTCCTGAGATAACAAGGGTGTACTTTGGGCTTCAGAAGTAAGGTTTATATTTTTGAAAGATACACATTTACTATGTGAAGTGTGTGTGTGTGTGTGTGTGTGTGTGTGTGTGTATGTGTGTGCCTGTCACATATGTGTGTGAGAACTGGCACCCTTGGGGACAGAGGCTGTGTATCCCTAGAGCTGGAGCCAGAAAGTTAGAAGCTGCCTGATATGTGTGCTAGGAACCAAACCCCAGTCTGCCGGAAGAGCAGCAAGTGTTCTTATCCCTGAGACATCTGTCCAACCCTTAGATTTATGTTCTTTTAATGTGAAACTTATAAATTGTCCACAGGACATGCTGGAAGTTCTGAGAAAGCTGGCTCTATAGGATCTATGAAGGCACATGCTTGTCCCACAATAATTAATTAGGATGAATTTGGGCTCTGTTTGTTTTTGTTGTGTGTTTTTCAAGCTTCAATAAGTGACCTGAGTGATTTAAAATTTTTATTGTTGTTGTATGAGCTATTATGTGTTGTCTGTGTGTGTGTGTATGGGTGTAGGTGCATGCTAGAACTCCTTCCATCTTTAGGTGGGCTCCAGAAATTGAAATCAGCTGTCCGGCTCATGCAGTAAAGAGCCTTTGCACACTGAATCATCTTGCCTGCTGATTCACCCTTTTAATTCCTTAGTTTCAGACATAGGAGAGCAGGGTCTAAATTCCCGTGTTTCCAGTTTACTCCAGGAGGCGCTGGCAGTAACGCTGATTTCTGTAGTTGGCTCATGTCCGTGAGCACACTGCTCTAAGGTTAACGTTGATTCCCGCGACAGGCTCCCTTTCTGCTTTAAATGCTGAATGCATACTCCACATCGTTACCCATTCGGTCACGGAGAAGCATTTATAGCCTTTCAATGGTTTGACTATTCTGAATAATGGTGCAAGAAACACAGGCAAGCCAGGCTCTCGGAGCTGTTCCCCGGGATTTGCACTATCGTCTACTCTCCTTTTCTGTGAACAAAGAGTTGACAAAGCAACAAAGACAACAACAACAATGAGGACAATGGCCATGATGACCTAGAGGAGAAAGGGGTTGTGTCCACTGACGATTCCAGGAATACAGCCCTTCAAAGCAAGTAGCAGGAACCTGAGACAGTGGGTCACATGGTCACATGTGAGGCAGAGGAGCAAAGGCCTGTGTTCAGTTCTCTTCTTCCTTTGCCTTCAGCTTGAGACCCAGCAGGACTCATCCTTAGGACGGGTCTCCCCATGCTACCTAATCTAGACGAGCTCATAGAAGTACCCAGACATTTGCTTGGAACCACAGAAAGAGACTTGATTTAGAATCCTGTGAAGTCAACAGTGAGGCTAACCACTACTTCTGCACAGAAATAAGAGCTCTGGGTCAGTTTTATTAGTTCAGGAAATACGCTCTGATGTACTCCAGAGCGTTTGCACCAATTTTTGTCCTACCCAAAAGCACACAGGGTCCATTTGTTCTCTGCCTTCAGAAAAACCTGTTGTCTATTGTCTTTTTAGTGTCAGCCACCCCGAGACATGTATGGATACCTCATTTCAGTTCTGACTTCCAGTTCCTGAAGATCAGTGATATTCACTATGGGTTCATAAACTCATCAGCCACCCGTGTGCTTTCTTTTTAGAAGAAGTACATAGTCAAGTCCTTTCCCATAGCTATTTGGGTGTTTGATTTTTTGGCTGTTGAGTTGCACAGCATCTTTATATGTTTTGAATATCCCTAGAACACATGTGGTTGAAGTCATTACTCCCCCATTCTGTTTTGCTCTTTTTGCATGGTTATTTCTCTTTCTGGGAAGAAGCTTTTTAGTTGGATTCTGCCCTGCTTGTCTAATTTTGATTTGTTTCTTGTGCTTTTGGTGTCATAGCAAAAATGCCAGTACTGAGATTAAATTTTCCTTCTCATTGTTTCATGCTTTGTGTTAATGTCCTTTCTTATGTAACTGATATTTTATAAGTTTTGCCCAATATCTTCTGAAGTGACCCCTCCTCCAGACACTGGTAACCAGCATTCTGCCTTTTTAAGATTTGTAGGCACGTTGGAGCTTATGACATTTGTTTTTTTTGTGCCTGGTCATTTTTTTTTTCCTAGATGCTTGCCATACTCATCCACACATTTATATCACAGGGTTGACTGACTGATTGATTGATTTTTTGTACTCTGTATCAGAGTCCATTTCACACATATACCGAGTTTTCTTTGTCCGTTCATCTACTTGATGTTGAGCCTGCCTCTGCTGTTGAACACCGCCGTCCCTTCCACCGTCTGCGGTCTGTGTGCCTTTGCACACGCACACTGGTGGGATTGCTGTATCCAGTTTCACATCTCAGCATCGAACTATCTGTTTTCTCTGGCTTTTGTGTGCAGTGTGCAGGATCTAATTTTGCTTTTTGCACATAGATGCTCTGTTTCCCCAGCACTATTTCTTGAAGATATTGTCTTCCTGCTTTGTGTGTTCTTGACAACCTTGGCAAAGATCAGAGACAGTTCATTCATAGGTTTCTTTCTCGGCTTCTTATTCTGTCCAATTGGCACAAATCCTTGTTTTTGTTATTACCATACTTTAAGAATACTCATTAACACCTTAATTGTACCAATTAATGGGACTCACCATGAGATTCCAGGACAGACTGCATCCACGGTCACCTCAGTATTCTCCTTCTTATATTCTCTGTTCACAGCACTTTGGAAAGGTTTTTGCATAAACCATACTGTTCTGATGATAATAGCCTGATAATGTGTTCTACATCAGGATCTATGATGCTGTTCTTGATGAAGTTTCATTTTTTTAAAGAGGGTATTCTGTGATTTCACATGAATTTCAGTATTTTTCATTATAAAGACCGTCATTGGTGTATTTGTATGTACCTAGAAACGATTTGTTGAGCAGCAATCGTATTTTTACAATGGAAGTTCCGTTAGGACTTCGTGCCTACTTCCCTTCTCAGTGCTGGGACTTGGTCTAGTTTGAGGCTCTGCAGGTCTTGTGCTTGCTCTCATGGTCCCTGTGAGATCTGCGTGTATGTAAAAGCACGTGCTGCCATTTGTTTTACTGCTGTTGGCCATTCTGACTATCCTAGGATGAAATTGCAAAGCAGTTTTAATTTGCATTCCCCTGGCGGCTCACCTTTTTAATGTGTTTCTCAGCCACTGGTGTTTCATCATAGGAGAGCTCTGCTTATTTCTACACCCAACTTTTAAATTGTCCTCTTTATTTTCTTGGTGTTCAGTTTGTATTCTGTGTTTAGTTCTTTATATATTCTGGATTCTAACCATCCTCCAGATGTACAATTGTTAAAGACTTTCCTATTCATGAGGCACCATTTATTGATTGATCTTAGAGTCCTTGCGATCTGTGTCCTGTTCACAAAGTTTTTTCTGTGCAAATGAGGCCACGCTTATTGCCCCTCTCTTGTGTGAGAATCAGGGTGTCTGGTCTTACATTGGGGTACTTGCTCCCCTTGGAGCTGTGCTCTGTGCAGGGTGGTACAGGTACGGGGAAGTGTCTCGGGCTGACCTTGAATCCTCTCTCTAAGCAGAAGAGGACCTGTGCCCCTCCTGTTTTGGAAGGACAAGGCCAGAGGGGCAGCCCCATCACTGCTGAGGTGTGCTCTCCTCAGCCTCTGACCCTGTGTCTTCCAGGGTGACCCTAAGAACGACTCGTGGATCTTCGCCCTGGCCTTGCTTCTCAGCAGCACCTTCATCTACAACAGCATGAGCACCATCAACCACCAGGCCCTGGAGCAGCTGCGGTATCCTTCCTGAGCTGCCTTTGAGCGCCCCGGAGTGACTGTGGGCCACTGCCCTGCCTGTCACTGTTGGCTCTCTGGGGCCGGGGAGACCTGGGGCAGAAAATGGTGGTGATTGTGGTTTATTTTGAAGGAGAACCAACATGTGCATGGATTCCCCTTTCCTTAGCCACGTGCCAGTTACGTCACAGAACTCACTCAGCTGATCAGGGTAAAGTCCTCCCCAAATCATGAGGGAATAAAGAATTCCACGTAGTTTGTGAGTTTCTTCCCAGACTTCATCTGGGCTGTTCGGGATTTTATGCTGGAGCTGAAGTTAAATGGAAAAGACATCACACAGGATGAGTACCTGGAGAATGCCCTGAAGCTCATCCCAGGTATGGGAGGCTGGGGAGGCTGCGGAGGGGCGACCTTCTGAGTGCTCCCTTCCTCTGGGGAGTCCTTTCATATTTGCAATGGGGGAGAGTCTGTAGACATGCTCATAGGTCATTGGCTGATCATGTCTGGGGGGTCATTTTGTATTTGCAATGGGTGGGGGTCTGCAGACATGCTCATAGGTCATTGGCTGATCATGTCTGGAGTGTTTAATTTCTTTTGAGAAAAGCAGTGCCTTGCTCTTTACAGTTTGTGCTTCAGCATCT
The DNA here is from genome assembly GCA_010120015.1 of Rhombomys opimus. Classification (NCBI taxonomy): domain Eukaryota; kingdom Metazoa; phylum Chordata; class Mammalia; order Rodentia; family Muridae; genus Rhombomys; species Rhombomys opimus. The sequence continues at coordinate 5,256,883 of REGO01000056.1, read as the reverse complement.
GGAGGCAATCCATCTAAACCTCCTGAAGTCCAGACGTTTGTGTTGTCTGTGTCTGCCTCCCTTTAAGAAACAGTTGGCTACATAATTCTTATTCATGAATTTACTGTATGTAACTCATCTCAAAATATATTTCATAGAGTCAATCATTTTCTTAAGAAATGATGTAGAGTTTTAATGCTGGATTCATTGTGTTGTCTGTAAAACCAGCTGTGACAGATGTGTTTCAGTGTATGCCTTCTCAGTAGTTCTAATTCATCCCAACAGCCTCTTTGACAGTCACAGCTGCCCGTTGTCACTCATGCTGCAGTGTCTGTTATATTAGTGGTCAGTTCACTATTTTCATGGCCACTGTTAGCCTGAGTTGAAGCTGATGCAGCCTTGTGAGCAATGCCAGTTCTGACTGGCTCATTGCTTTCATTCTTCTGTCTTTGTGTTCTCTAAGCACTGGACATGTAGCAGGTGGAAAAGCCGCCGGTGGAAACAATGCCGTCATTCACCTCAAAGAGTTTCTCAAGCAGTCCCAATCTTAAAAATATGTATGGTCTTCCAGTATTGTTTGATTTAAAAGCAGGTGTAGCCCTAGCTGGCCTGGTAATTGATTTGTAGACCAGACCAGGCTGGCGTGGAGCTCACAGCATTTCTCTTGACTCTTCCTCCTATGTATTGGGATTAAAGGTGTGTGCCTAGCTTGCCTTGCCTTTGCCTTTGCCTTTTCCTTTGCCTTTTCCTTTGCCTTCTCTTCCCTTTCCTTTTTCATTTCCTTCTCTTCCCCTTTTGCTTTCCTTTTTCCTTCCCTTTCCTTTTTCCCTTTCCTTCCTTCCTTCCTTCCTTCCTTCCTTCCTTCCTTCCTTCCTTCCTTCCTCTCTCTCTCTCTCTCTCTTTCTCTCTTTCTTTCTTTCTTTTCTCTTGGGGACAAGGTTTCACAGTGTAGACCCTGATTCCCTCATGTAGACCATGGTAGCCTCAAACTCGTGCAATCTTCCTTTGTAATAGTTGATGAGGAAGGCTAACAACAGTGTATACATTTTTCAGATAACATGTTCATGTTCAGCTTGAGCCTTGTAGCTCAATGTTAGAGAGCACATGCAGGCAATTAGGCAACGCTGCTTCAGCAAAGCAGATGATACTGCTCTTGTGTCACACTGTTGGCTTTCCTGAGATGAGCAGCTAAAATCAGTTCAATAAAACACCCTAACTCATGGGCTGGAGAGATGACCCAGTGCTTAAAGCACTTGTCACACAAGTGTGAGGAGTGAGGTGAGAGCTCCAGCACTCACATAAATGCTGCATGGCTCTGAGGGTCTACCTTCAACCCAGTGCACAGAGCCTAGGATACGGATAGCTCCGGGGCATGCTGGGAAGCCAGGCTGGGGCATGCTGGGTAGCCAGGCTGGGGCATGCTGGGTAGCCAGGCTGGCTGCATTGGAGTGTCCCAGTTTCACCGGAGACACTTCACCAATAAGGTCACTAGTGACAGAAGAGAACTCCTAAAGACCACACACACATTCTACGTGCACACACTTGTGTGAGAACTTTCACACACATGCACTCTTACACAGGCAAACATGCATGCATACATCAGACACGTGCACATAAGAGAAAGGGAGAAGGTACTCAGTATAGCAGCTTCACAAAATACTGACTTAATGTTGCACACTAGATCTTAGACTTTCCTATCCTAAGTATGTTCATAGTTTCTCCTGCACCCCCAGAACAGTTTGACTTTCTAGGAGTGTATATTTGGCATTTGCAAAAAGCGAATTCTTTTTAGCATCGAAGTAGTTTTTCCTTCAGTGTCCATGGCATCTTTCTAAAACTGCCAATGTGGCAGTTCTACCCTTTATTTGTGGCTCTTCTTTTTGGTTCCACAGCTTCTTTTCTACAGAGAATGGTTGGGCCAGAAATCACAGTTAGCCTTTTGTTACTCAGTCAACAGGATTCACAGCTACAGCATGCTCGGCCCACGCTCAGGTCTGTGGAGTTCAGCCACAACCTTCTCCACTGCAGCAGACATCTCCTGAAGTAGCTCACCAAGACTTCCAGCAAGTACAAGCTCCGTATACCCTTTGACATGCATGAAGTGTTGCATGTTTCTGGTGAAGAGGCCTGCACGTGCAGCCTGCAGCACGTAGACCAGGGCCTCCACCGTCTGGCCTCTGCTCTAAGGTACTCCTGTTTTTCTGTGTCTCTCCTGACCCTAGGTGACAGTCCCCAAAAACAAGCATCCAACTTGCCCAGGGAATGCATCAGACAATTCTTTCCTAACCGGAAGTGCTTTGTCTTTGACCGGCCAACGAATGACACAGAATTCTTACAGAAACTTGAGACAGTCTCAGGAGACCAACTGAACCCCAAGTTCCAGGAACAAACAAGGGCTTTCATTTCTTACGTTTTCACCCATGCAAAGATCAAGACCCTCAGAGCGGGAATTACGGTCACTGGGAATCCTGAGTTTTCTTTCTTTTTTTAATCACACTTGTGTATGCATTCATAAACGTTGAACTTGTTAGCATGTATATGTTTCTTAAGATTATATATACAATGATGGTATGCGTGTATCTCTACTCTGAAAATGTATATATTTTATAACTAACTGCGGATTACAAATCCTTGTTTAAAATGCAGACTTCCTCACTTGCACACGCCCTTATAAAATTCTCAACTGATGATTAAGCACTCAGTCACCTTCAAAATTAGTGTTCAAGCCCCAAAAGCTGACATATCTTGCATATGAATTACTCTTTTGAATGACAGTGTGAAATGCAGTTTGGGAATTTAAATATTTACAATATCAACATTAGTGTTTAAACCAATCTATACATCTTAGAATCAGCAACAGAAACAATGTGCTACATCTTCCCTTGCTAGTTACTGCAACGTGTTTTCCTTTAAAGTTTTAAATGAAAAATTATATTTTTTATAGATAGCTGAACTTATTAGGTAAAGATGTATATTAAATTTTTTTTTTAACAATCCAAACTAGAAAACCACAAAAATAAAGGAACAATAGGAAAAACAAATTGATAGTTTGGGAGAGAAAGAGAGAGGGAGAGTGTGTGTGGGTAGCAGTGAGAGATTTAGAAATTTAGCCTTAAAATATTGGACTCCAGTCCCTTATAGCTTCATATTTGTCCCTTAACCCTCCTGGTTCCTGAAGGCCTGGGGACTCTGGTGATGACCTACGTGGATGCCATCAGGAGTGGAGCAGTGCCTTGCCTGGATGATGCGGTGACAACTCTGGCCCAGCGGGAGAACTCGGCAGCTGTGCACAAGGCTGCTGAGCACTACAGTGAGCAGGTGGGCCAGCAGCTGAAGCTGCCCACAGACATGCTCCAGGAGCTGCTGAATATGCACACAGCCTGTGAGAAGCAAGCCTTGGCTGTCTTCATGGAGTACTCTTTCAAGGACGAAAACCAGCAATTCCAGAAGGAGCTGCTGGTAATCTGTCTGTGCGGTTCTCTGTCATGGATGTACCCTTCCAGACTGGAGTGTCCGTGGGCCTTCCTTCACCACGGTGCATGTACCAGTCAGACATAAGCGTTTCGGAGTATCACAAGGAATGCAGTTGTGAAAGATCTCAGACCCCTTTCCCCAAATTTCAGTTGTTTCTAATCCAGGAATCTCTAACCTCTGGAATAATGAAGATATAGTATCCCAAATCCTTCACCCAGTTAATGTTTGAGGGTTGTAATACCTCCCAGAACACCTGCCTCTCATCCCTGAACTGGCTGTGTCCTTTTGCTCCTAAGAAACAGTTTCTCACTAGAGTCTCACCTCAGGATCCTTGGGGGATTGTTCTGTCACTGCAGACAGAATTACAGGGTGCTACACACAGAAGGAACAGAGATCGTAGGATGCAGGCCCATCCTTGTACAGAAAGCCCTGAGAACCAGCACTTCAAGAAGTTTTCTGTGCTCTTGCACAGATATTTTAGAATCCTGATTCAGGTTATAGCATTTCACATTTGCTTGAGGTCTTATTCCACTAGAATGCTTTCTCATGGGAGATAGGTTGTCTCTTCCACGAAGTTTCTTGGAATTTTATCTCTTCTATTCCTTCAAGCATGTCAGATCTCAGTGCACTTCCCTTTTTAGGAATTAATATGTCAGAAGAAAAGGACTTTCCTGTTGGAGAATGAAGAGGCATCATTTAAACACTGCCAGGAAGAACTGAATCGACTTTCAAATGCTTTCATGGAAAATGTTTCAGCATTTTCTGCTCCTGGAGGGCACAGGCTGTACATGGACAGGAGGGAGAAGATAGAGCATGAGTA
>REGO01000056.1:5191399-5245206 GCA_010120015.1 Rhombomys opimus | reverse complement strand
ATATCCCACATACACAGACTTAGAAATACATTTTTAAAGGAATGTACTGTCAAGATGGGCAATGATGCATATAAGTGAAGATGCCCAAGGACCCTTATTAGAACATATATGAATACAATTTATTTGGATTAGATCCACCCCAGCTCCTCCAAGGCTCCCTCAAATTCCTTTCCAACTTCATGTGTTTTTCTCCTCCTCCTTCTCTGCTTCCTCTGTCTTCTTCTAACTCTCTGAATCCAGATAGTGCTGAATGGTGTCCATGGATATAGGAACCATCTGCCAGGGCATGGAGAGCCGACTATGGGCCACATCCCTGTGGAAAACACATTCACGCTCCCGGGGCAGCTGTCAACTGCCAATAGTTCCTCAGCTAGGGCTGGGGTCCCATGAGCTCATTGCCTCTCCATGCTGGAGTGTTGACTGTCTGATAGTGGGTGTATCCTGCAACCATAGCTACTGTCATAGCTCATCACATCCAGAGGACAGTATTTTGTAATAGGATAGTTTTGTTTTAAAAATACTTGTATTTCTTTATTTCAAAATTAAGGTGTGGACACTCCCATGATTTCTGAAATCTTAGAGAAACTTACTGTCTCCCTCTTAATGCCATGTAAGATGTCATGTTAGGAAGAATGAATTGGCCAGGCATGGTGGTGCATGCCCGTAATCCTAGCACTCTGAAGGCAGAGGAAGGCTGATCTCTGTGAATTTAAGGCCAGCCTGGTGTATAGAGCGAGTTCCAGGATATCCAGAGCTAAAATAGAGAAAGCCTGTCCTGAAAACAAAAACAACAACAAAAGAATTCTGTGAAGGAAAGATCTTGATGCTGTTTAATTTCGGTAGTTTCTTCTCTGAGGCAGCCATAAATGTGCCTTTTCAGAACAAGAATCCTCAGTGGGAAAATGGGGTTGCAGACACAGAAACATTTAAAAATACAAAAACGGGTTGACCAAGTTTGTCAGCTGTGGCCCTGACACTTAATACATAAAATCAAACACCAGACCTTGTGAATTTTTGGGATTTCAGTTTGGTACCTGAAAATGGTTTCAGAAGAGTGGAACGACTAGAGCTGAGATGTTGGTGTGCTGGGTTGGCCAATCACATGGACATTGCCTGACGTCACTGTAAATGACAGCAATAGTAGTACGGGAAGAAAGAGGGGGCAAGTCTAAAGTCAATCACTGATGAGGCATGACAGAGCGGTGGCCTTGCTGGGGATGACACGGTGAAGGGGCATGGGTATCTACAATGACGGAGACACTGAAGGGAGGAGAGCAGAGCGACTGGGGGAATGAGAGAGAACAGAGGGCTCTGAAAACTCCTGTTTAGTTCTTTAGAAAGAAGGGAGGCAGAATTTTCTGCGTTTGTTTTAGGTAATTTTCAGAAGGCAAAACCATCAAAGGACCAAGAAGGTCTACTGTGCCCAGGTCTACAAGATAGACATGTGCTGGGGATGGGTATTTCCCAAAGGCACAGAGAAGGACCCTGTCAAAGACCTATCCCGACTTCAGACATGTCAGCCCTTGAAGACGGGGGAGGGGGCCACACCGCAAACCTCAGCGCATACACCGAGACGTCACAGGTTCTCACAATGACACCCTCTGCATCTCAGTCACTTACACACACATCTTTACAGTGAAGCTGTCCTGCCCTGCTGGGGTGGTGAGCAGAGACCATCTCTACCTGGGCTCTCAGCAGCACTCTCTGAGAACGGAGCTGGCAGGTAGCGAAGCATGTCTCACTCTATTCTGTTTCTATTCAGTGAACACTCAGTCCAACTAGACATGTTGGCCACCCCAAGAAATAGTGCACTTATTGGGGATATCCTGCCTGGTCAGCCATCGTTGTGATCATGGTACATATGCATACAAATGGAGTCATGCCACATGGGATAACACTGCCTCCTCAAGACTCGCAGACAGTCCAACAAAGGAGTTTTACACTAGCTCTGGCTTAACAGCTTCACAGGGAATAAAGCTGATTGCCACAGGGGATTCAACAATGTGTCTGTAGTGGATTTGAACTCTTTGTAGCCGTGGATGTAGCAGAGATCAGAAGTGTGATACCATCACAGGTCTCTGAAGCAGGAGGGGTGGGTGAATTCTTGTCTGCAGATGATGGAAGTCGCAGCAGAGGCGGAGTCAGACCCCAGTGCCCTGGCTTGCAGCCACAGGACAGGAATGTTGGCTGCAGTGAGGCAGAAGCCTTAGGCTCAGGGATCCTCTGTCTCAGGCTTAGTCTGTACCCGGTCACTCTTTTTTATTTTCCTGAAAAACATTAGGTGCATTCATTCATTTCTATGCATGGGTGTGTGCACAAATGTCTCCGTGTGAGTGTGTGTGTGTGTGTGTGTGTGTGTGTGGCAGTCAGAGGACAGCTTCAGGATCAGCAGGGCCCAGTTTGTCTGTGAACATAGGAAGACAGACCACTCAGGGAAGTGTGTGCAGGACCGAGCTCTCTGTGGAGAGTTGCCAAAAGCTCCTAGCTGCTCTGGGCACCACGGCGGGCAGTGCAGGCTGCTGCCCTCTGCTTCTGTGTGTAGTGCAGGATTGGTCAGCCTGGGCTTTCGGTTCTTTGCATGGGGCTGCTGCTACTACACCGAGGGCTATGTGCAGCTCCAGCCTGCCTGCTGTCAGGGAGCTCTGGGTAGGACCACGGTGCTTTTCTTCCTGCTGCTTATGTTGCTCCATGAGAGTAAATCACTCTTAGCAATAAGGACCGGGGCGTTCTCAAGCCATTCAAAAGAACACACAACTTTAATTCTATTTCAAACCACAGAGTTTCTTCTAATAATTGAGCCAAAGCATGAGCTCCACACTCCAGGGACAGCCAAGTCCCATGTCAAACAATGCCTGGAGTTCCCATAGTCGCCTTCAACATCATATGTACAGACACAACAGCTGTGATGGGAACGTGCTTTCTCCATTTGTCTTACTTATGTGCTACTAAGGGCCTTGAACGCCTGAGTCTATGTTCATTTTCTCAGCCATGGATACTCCAGATTTTCCATTTTTATCTTTAGTCAGTTCTTCTGAATTCCTTCTTTCCTTCCTTCCTTCCTTCCTTCCTTCCTTCCTTCCTTCCTTCCTTCCTTTCTTCCTTCCTTCTTCCTTTTATTTATTAATTTATTTTTTTCTGAGACAGTGTCTCTCTGTGTAGCCCTGCCTGCTGGACTCACCCTGTAGACCAGGTTGACTTCAAACTTAGAGATCCCCCTGCCCTGCCTCCTGAGTGCTGGCCATTCTGCTGAAGTTCAGTGTGAACTCTGGCAGTCTGTACTGACCTTGTAACTGATCTCCTCCCCCCTCCCCAGACATTTCATTTACTATTTTGGCATTTGGAGGAATTGGAATTCATGAAACTACAGTGTCTTGTTCTTGCTTAACCGCGGTGAATACAGATGTGTCTGTTTCTATTTGCTTGTCTTATGACACAGGGATTATATTTCTCTTCTCTGATGATGGAATCTGCTCTGAACTCTAGTTCCACTTTGACTACTACATAGAGAATGGAGTGGAAATGGCTTAAGGTGACTTCGGACTATGACATATCTCTCTCATGTAGAGTTTCTTAACATATGCAGGTTATTTCTAGAAATATTTTTAAGTTTAGATGCCATTTCTTTGTCTTTGAAATCAAGGAGGGGAAACAGAACTCTTTATTTTTTAATGTTTTTGGTGTATTTGAGACAGGCTTTCTCTATGTAGCTTTGGCTGTCCTGGACTCACTTTGTAGACCACACTGGCTTCAAATTCACAGAGATTTACCAGCCTCTGACTCCCAGAATGCTGGGATTACAGACATGCTCCAGAACTCTTTAATTTGTTTCTTTTATCCTTCCTTCCAAATTGCACACACTGGTACTTTTCGGGCACTTAGTATAAATGTTTTCCAGCTTGAAAAGCAACTCCTCAGTTCCTTCCAGACTGCCTGAAATGGCCCTGCCAGTCAGCAGATTCAGAGGGAAACTGAAAGCAGGTAAGAGCTACTTACAATAGAGACAATATCCAGAAACTCAGCTGCATTTCCATTCTTGAAAACAATAAAAATAAAAAATCCCAATTTAAAGACTCTATACCCAATAATTGATGATGGAGAGATTTCTTACAATGAAACCAACATACCTAACGTACTTTGGAAACATCAGACTACAGACCTATCTGTCTGGAGGCATCTGAATTTCATGGACCTGAAACATTTCGTAGCAAGTGGAGTGGCTGTCTGGTTTGGAACCTCACCAAGACCCCAGAACTGTCAACTGAATAGTTGAATGACAAGTGCATATGCCTGCATGAAGATAACATCTCTGCCATCTCCAGCCACAGGGTTTCCAAAACAGAATTTCTGTGCGCTACTTGGAGGTCTGCGGGTTTTGGTGTTCACATCTGCCTTTAAGTGTTTTCTTTTTGTCTGGATACTGACTTTGTAGTTCCGACAATATCCTGAGGTTCATACCAAGAACTCATGCATCTGTCGGCAAGCCTGTGCTAGGCTGAGCATTGGTCTCCTGTTCCTGGGGTGCTGCTTGCCTAGCTTTGGAATTTAGAGAATCCCTTGGGTTCATTTTGGGTTTCATAGGCAAGTTCTCTGTGCACAGAGAGCTGGGAGAAGGGAGTTCCCAGTACTGCTTTGTATTTATCAGAAACAAACACAGCTGGATAAGGGAACAACGAATTAGCATTCTTGCCAAGTCCTCCTCAAAGCAACTTATCTTCACTTTTTAAAAATATCATGGTGCAGTTCATTATTGCTACAAAGTTAAATCCATATGAGTTAAAGTGTATGCATGAGATAGAAGTGATAATATGCCCACCATAATGATTCAGGCTCAGATATAGCCAGTGTAGAATTCTAGGAGGTCTTCACAGAACTATCAGCAAGTTTTCTCAAGAGACCCCTTAAAATAGAAAGGGAAGAAATAGTTTCAGATTCATCTGACAGAGCTAGTATTACCCTGATACCAAGAACAGACAAAGAGACAAGAATATAAAAACAATTGGTGATCAAAAACACAAACATTTTTAGTAAAATACTTGAAAATTAATTTTAAGAACACATGAAATCAGTTGTTCATTGTGATTGAATTGTGACTGAATCTCTTCATTCTAGATATTCAGAGATAGCTCATTATATACAAATCAAAAAACATAGTACATCACATAAATAAACTCAAGGACAAAAATTACATGATCATTTCAATAGACGTAGGAAAGACCTTGACAAAATCCAACACCTTTTCATGAAAAGAACCCTGAGGAGACTGTGAATGGAGGAAATGTCTCTCAGCATGATCCAGGCTGGATGACCTGCAGCCAAGAGCATGACACCTAGAGAAGCTCAAGGCATTTCTGCTAAGATAGGGATAAGGCCAGGCAGTCAGTACTCTCTAGTCCTACTCAGTACAATGCTTGAAGGCTTAGCTAAAGCAGTGAGTCAAGAGAAAGGAACAGACACAGATGGGAGGGGGATAAGTCAGAATCTCCTTGTTTGCAGGAGCATGAGTCCACACATAACAAACCTGAACACTCACCAGAAAGTCTCAGGAAATAAATGATCTCCATAAGGACTCCAAAACACCGATGAAAGGAATTAAGGGAGATCCCAGAAGAAGGAAGACTTCTCACACAGAATGATTGGAAAATTTGCTGTTGTGAAAATGGCTTTTCTACAAAAAAAGGAAGAAAAAATAGAAAAAATTCTATAGGTTCAGAAAAAATCTCTACTATAACTCCCTAATTCTTCACAGAGATAGAAAGGTGTCTTAAAATTATTAAAAAAAAAAAAAAAACAAGACAAAAAAACCAACGCCCCCCCCTGGAAATCCCAAGCAATTCTGAACAACAATACTAATGCTAGAGATATCACCATGCTTGATTTCAAGTTATACAACAGAGCCATAGAATGAGGATACAGTTCAGCACTGGCACAGTTGGGGATACATAAGTCAATGGACTAGAATTAGGGAGCAAGATAGACTCACTTACGTGGTACTAGTATTGTTATCCCCCTGAGCAATTTCCATGTTGATTCCTAAGGCACCTGTACTGGCTTACACTTCCACAAACAGTGGGAAAGCTTTCACTTTTCCACACATCCTCACCATCATTTGGTGTCATAGCTTTCTCAATGCTGCCCATTTTCACTGCAGTAAAATGGACCCCAAAATAGTTTAATTTACAAGTCCCTGATGGCTAAGGGTGTTGAGAAGTTTTTAAAGTTTTCCCCTGTGTGCATGTGTGCGTGTTCTATTGAGAGTTCCATAGTCTGTTCTTTACTCTATCACTTGCTCTTGCTGTTTATGCCTTTTTGTGTGCATTGTAGCTCTTATTCCTCTGTCAAGTGTGTAGCTTCTAAGGAAGGTTTCCTCCCCCACATAGTGATTCTGTGTTCTGCTTGCACATCTGTGTTTGTTGCTGCCCTGGTCATAATAGAGAGGACGTGGAAACCGTCTAGATGTCCAGGGCTCGGGTGACACTGGTGATGAATGTAGTGGAAATGTGGTACTGGAATAAATCCATGCCGGGAAGACACGGACCGCCATGCTAATTTAGCCATGTAAGCGTACAAAAGTCCTTGGATTTTGGCCATTGACCAAGAGTGGGCTCAGGCCACAAAGACTCTTGGTGCTGAAGGTCAGAGGTACAGAGTTTTTTAAAGGCAAAAACTACAACTTCATTGATGCTGGCAGACTAACCTTGTGTCATTTGCTTTGGTTTGACAAGACACAGTGGTTATCTGCAATGTGACAATTAATTTTGACTTACACCTTCCTAGGTTATGTAGTTTAAGTTCATGTGTCTGTAGGATAATCCAGATGTGGGAAGACAAACATTTCTCTCTCAAATGTGGATCCTACCTTAAATTTTTAGATGTGTGTGTTTGGCTTGGATGCCTTTGGAAGCCAGGAAGCATGAAAAGGGTCATTGCTGGGGAGGGATAGTAAAATACAGACTATAGGAAAATAGAGAGGGACACTGGCATATAAGGGTTACATGGGGGAAGGGGAGGGAAAAGGAGGAGAGGGGGTAGAGGAAAGATCACCTGAAACTAAATCTGTAAGAAAAAAAAAACCTGCTTGGAAATCTACAATTTTTTAATCCAATTTAACAAAAATAATTTAAAAAGCAAGTTTGGCAGGCTGTTCCCTGTATGACTGGAATTAATACTGCTCCCAGAGGCAGAGATTCTTAAAGAAAAATCCTGGCAGAGACTTGGGCTACCTCCTTATGAGTTGTTGGTACAAGAGGCTCAAAGTGACAGAGAAGGTTAAGACAGGCCTCGCATACACACTCAGGTTTAGAGTCAGGAAAGGTTAGGATTAGGGGTAAAGAGAATTTGCTAGAAAGTTCACCACATAGTTATCAGACTCCTCGGATTTGGGGGTGTAACTCAATGGTGTATTTTGGGAATCCTTGATCCCCTAGTTAGGTGTCCAGCACTCTGACATAGAATTAAAAAATGAAATAGAAGCAGATGAAAGCAAATATGTGCAGTAAGAACATGGTAAACTTTGGGAAGGATGGAGCTGGAAGGACACTGTGGTCCTCTGCCTTTCCCTTTGTGTTGCTCCCCTTTCTCCTTCCCTTCTCTCCTCCATCCCTGTCCTTCTGCATCTCTCTCTTCTCTCTTCTCATTCCCCCTGCCCCACCCCAGGTAGAGCTCAGAACCAGTCTCACTTTGAAGCCCAGGCTGGCCAGCAACTTCCTGTGTGGCACAGGCTGTCCTTCACCTTGGAAACCTTGGTCCTTAGGCTACAGTGAGTCCTGAGATTGTATGTGTGTACTGCACCAGCCTTTGAGGTACTCTAAATATTCTGTAAAGAAACAAACAAACAACAGCAACAAAACAAAACAAAACAAAACAAAAAACACCTGTTTTTCACAAATCTAAACAAGTCCCACTGTAAACATACATCGGGCTGTCTAGTTAGATCTTCTGCACATTTTGTGTGTGTGCAGTGGAGGTGGACACTGGTGTTACCTTCTCACTGAACCTGAGGAAGGAACTGAGTGTAGGACCAAATGAAAAGAACACCCTGACCCTGACCTGACCCCAGGCCCGAGAAACAGAATCCCAGAAATCCTGAGTTTGGCACAGAACCCCACCAGTGGCTGAGTATGAAAACCTACCAATCCCCAAGCTTAGCTGAGGGACTGAAATCCCAATAATGCTCACCCTGAAACCTCTACCCCGCCCCCAGGAAATCCTACAGAAACTGTGCTTTCTGTTCAGGTCCCTGCTGCCTCTCCCTTAAGCAGAGGCAGCCACTCTTCTGGGTTTTCTCTCCCTGTGAATCTCCTGTGTGAGGTCTGTTGTGCCCTGTGATGTTGTGGTAACTCTTGGCTCTAGACTGCAGGATAAGGACACATCTCTGAGCAGGGCCAGGAGACCTGCTGGAGCAGAGCTTTGGTCCAGGAAGACATCCCTTGCTGGACAGAGCTGGAACACTTCTGTAGGAGAAGCCTTTGCCTTCAGAGAGGCAGAACTTGGGCACTTTCAACTAGAATGGCTGCCCCGGGACCCTCCTGAATCCCCCTTGTATTATTGGACTTTTGGGTGCTGGAGATCTGAACTTGGGTCCTCATGGTAGTATAGCCAGGCCACTGGCCCAGCTTGTTCTGTCTTTGTAGGTATCTTGTACTCCAATAGACATTAACTTCAACAAAAACTTGTAACATTTTTATTCTTTGAGAAATGAGAGAATTTCAGACATGATGGATTTTAATTACATCCACCATCAGGCACCCTCCACTCCACCTCCTGATAAATTCCCCTCAGTTCCCCTCTCAACTGCAACTTCTCCCTCTTGGTGTTTCCCCTTCTTCTCTCCCTTCTTTCCTTCCTCCCTCCCTCCCCACCTCCCTGGACATTCCTCTCCTTCCCCTTCTTCTACAGCCCACTGGGTCCAGCCAGTGCTGCCCATCATGCATTCACGGGTGTAAACACCCCCTGCACAGTCAACACACCAAGGACCACCCTGCTGAAGGAAACTGACCTTCCCTGCATGGTATCAGCTCTCTCCACCTCCTCAGCTAGGTGTGTGTGGTGGGGGCGGGAGGGAGGAGTGTGCCCCTCCCTAACATACCCTAGAATGCTGACAGCTTCTTGAGTAGTGAAGCCCATGCCTCAGCCTTTAACTTCCTGGGCTGTGATGGCTCCTGGGCTCTGTGCACCATCTGAGGCAGTTTAACAGGGGAGGCTTGATCACACCACCCTCTTCTTGTTCTCTTAGAGGCAGAGGCCCTGGAACCCAGACCTGTCTCAGAGGCTCTGCAATTGGGATTACCATCATGAACAATGAATTACTTCAGTTGGTCTCTTCTGATATAAAAAGAAGCTTTCAGTTAAATTGTATTAACAACCTAGGTGCTTAGCAAAACACATCCTCTGCCATGTTCGTTCCTTTCTGTGTCAAGCAAACATTCACCACCTGTTTGTCTTTCCTCATCTGGGGGAAAAAACAAAAGAAAACAAAACAGCACCAGTGAAACCGTTACTTTAGTTTATATCTCTTCCCAGATGCTGGCTTCTCTGGGTCCAGCACTGACATGGCCCTGACCTAGGATGCAGTGCCCTCTGCTCAGCTCTCTGGAAGCTTATCAGTCTCCACCAGGTGCCCTCTGTCCCAGGGTGTGGCCCCTGCCTCTGCTCCCTCCACTTTTCCCCTCCAGAACTTGAGGACAGGGGGAGGGCTACAGAGGCTCCAGGACTGGGCCAGGCAGAAGCCAGAGCCTCAGGTGCCTTTGGGAGGCCAGAGCAGCAGCTCTAGTCCTAGGCCCCTGCATCTGACAGAGGTGAGTGTGGGGATCAGAAGTTGAAGGGGGGGGGGCAGGAAATCCCACAAAGTTTCATTTGCAAGTGTGAAATGCAAACTGACTGGTCAAGGCATGCAGTCCATGGAGGGTCCCCTGCTCAGGGCTGGTTCATGATGCACAACTTCTGATCTCCAAATGTGTGAATCAACACAGCTGATGTTGGACTGGTAAAAGTTTATGGACCAGGAGCTGCCAGTTGCGCAGAAGAACTCTGTTAAAACCGGGATTTAAGGGAGCTGAACAACTTGTTATTTTTCTTTATCCAATTATATAAAATTTGCCCAGCAACCTCTGGTTTCATGTACAGATACACACCAACTTCTTACAATTGTTACTCAGATAGTGCTGCCAGAAAAGGTTTGAATAGACAGAAAAATTAAAGGCCAAAATAACCAGATTGTAAACCTTTTAATGGATTGTGTATCTGTAATGCCAGCTTCTTGTGTAATACTAGACATGTAATTGCTGTGCACACTTCTGGGTATATTCAGAGGTGTGCAAACTTATTTCCATCACCTACTCTGCTTACTTATCCCCAGTGCTGCTTTCCCACAGCTTCTCTTTACTTTTCTGTGTGGGGGAGGAAAAGGATGGCACACTGGGTGTGGAAGGAGAGCTTAGGGGAACCTTTAAAGTCGGTTCTTTTCTTCCAACATGCTGGGGCAGTCTCTCCTGTAGTTTCTGCCATGCTGGGTACTAGCTGCCCCACCAGCTTCCTGCTGAGTCCTGTGTTGGGATTGCAAAGGCTTGCCTCAGTGTTCCCCTTTCTGTGCAGTTCTTAGGCTAGAATTTAGATCATCAGTCGTGTACAGCCAGCACTTTTACCTGCAGAGACATCCTGCAGGACCCTGGATAGATTTCAGAGCCTTTTTTTTGGGTGTGTGGTTCAGAGGATCAAATCCAGAGCCTGGCATATGTTAGGCAAGTGCTCTGCCAGCCCTGTGGGATTATAATGTAGAAGCATTTCAGCTACAAATAGGGTAATTTGACTTCTTCTTTCCTGTTTATAGCTTCTTTATTTTTTTGTCTCTTGTCTTATTTCTCTGAGGACTCAAGCCCCGCATTAAATGGCAGTTGAGAGAATGGCCACTCTCGGCTCAGTCCTGCTGTTAGAGGGACTAATTTTCGTTATTCCACTTTTAGCATAATGCTGCTGATAGGATTATCACAAGAGCCTGTACAATGTGCAGGTGTGAGCTCTCTCTTTCCGGTTTGTTCACGGATTTAATCAAGAATGGGTTAGTTTGTCAAAGGCTTCCTCCATCTATCGAGGTTGATACTGTCATTCTATCATGTGATGTGCTGAACTTCCTTTACTAATTTGCACATGTTTTAACTTATTGTTCAATCGCCATGTGTGTCTGTAGTTTCTCTTGCTGTTTGATTTTAAACTTTGATTCCTTTATGCTCTGATAGGATGCAAGAAATTACCTTTTTGATTTGTTAAGACATGCTTTACAGCTTAAGATGTGATCTGTTTGTCAAAGACCCACGAGCACTCGAGGAGAATGTGACTTCGACACTTACTGTATAGAGTATTCTGCAGGCGTCTTTTGAGCCCTTGTGGTCTATGGCACAGTAAACTTATCTCTGAAGTTTCCTGATGGGGGAGGTCTGGGTAGTCTGTTGATTTTACTGGGTACTGAAGTCAACCACTGTGCTCACTTTGTCACCACGTAAACTAAACTGGGACAATCCAGAGAAGATTAGCGTGGCTCCTGTGCAAGGATGACACACAAATTCGTGAAGTGTTCTGTATTTTTTGTAACACAGTTGATGTGATGGGGGAAGGGTGTGCCTTAGGAGAGTGGGAGGGAAGTAAATGCAAGAGGAGAGAAGTGGGCAAAATAGCAATCTGGATGGATGAAAGCCACAAGGAAGCATTCTATTAACTATTCACCTAAATTCATAGAATCTATAGAGCACACAGAGGCAGATGCACATACACAGTTTTAATGAACCTTTCTCATGTAGGTGATGGAGCTCCCTCCAAGATCCAAAGACCACCTAAGAAAAACAAAACAAGCAGCAGATATGAGAAACCCTGGTTTGAGTCATAGGCCAGGGCTGTCTAAGAAACTCCTAGAACATACAGCCTATTGCTACTGTGCTTAGTTATCCATCAAGCTAAGACACCATGCATTTCAGAAACAGGGCCCAGAGGCTCCTGAGCTGGAACTGACTTGAATGCCCACTCCCTGAGGATTAGCTTTTCTGGTACTGGGAGGCACCATACAACACTCCAAAGGAGAGAGGCAACTAACAGTCCCGCCAAGCTATGGCACTCATGAACCATATCAATGAGTGATGATAACCTGTAGGATAGTCCTGTGCATGCAGTAATGGCAAACAAACCTTGGTAGCAACCAACAGCTCTCTAATTGGGCTTTAGTCCTGCTCAACAATGGGCATAGCATGGATGGTCCTGGAAACCTAGATAACTAACCAGTGCTAGTGAAGTCATGGTTATTGGAGGAGACTCTATGATTACTAATTTACCACAGAAGCATGATCTTTAACTCCACTCTATAAACATTTGTCCTTAAACCATAGAGAAGTGTAATCAACACCCCTCATCAAGGAAACTTAGTTTTGCAGCTGATAAAGACTTTTACAGAAAACAACAATCCACAATTAAAATGCGGTTTTGGAGCCCAGTTCCAATGGATGACTCCATAGTCACTTGCCTAAAGCTCAGGGAACACTGTGGAAGATGGAGCAGTGGAGTCTTAGAGCCAGGGGAGGAGGGATGTGCTGTGAGATTGTGACTCCAGAGACATCAGAATCTACACCCATTAAGTCTCATCAACATGGTTGCCCACATGAGAGCTGAAGAAGCAGGACAGCAACGGGCATGCCAAGACGCATGGAGAAAGGTCAAGGAGACCTCATCCTACAGAAAGAACTGCAGGCCTCTGAGTAAAGCTGGGAGTGGAGAAATGATCTCTTAAGAAAAGAGCACACCAACTGCTTGAGCAGTACCAAATGGGCAGCCGTGAAAACACACATACAAGTGACATTACAGGGACTGAACATAAATATATTATTGAATCTATATATATGGCTACAATAACAGTTTAGAAAAAAAAGAGGCCACTAATTTGAAGGAAAGTAGGGAGGGCTACATGGGAGGATTTGGAATAAGGGAAAAAGCATTGTTGTAATTAAAATAAAATCTCCAAAATAATCAACAACAATAACAAAAGAAGTCAGCAAAGGAATAGTTGGTAAAGTTGGAAGACTGACATTACCTAAGAGCATATTTGTTAATAAAATGCTGAGACATCAAATCTTAAAGCATAGACAAATATCAAAATAGCTATCACTGGACATGGAATACGTTCCTTTTAACTAGAGAATCTGAACATTATAGAATATTTTAAAGCAAAACTTTTGGGGATGGGTGCTACCAAGGCACAGACAAGAAACAGGAACCAGTAAACCTGAACCACAACCATTTCCTTCCAGGAAACACCAAGTCACAGCTGCTTCATGGGGGCCCCAGGGTCAGAGACCTTGGCTTGATGGCTTTTGTCTGCCTGATCAGGTTACAAGCCTGCAAGTTTAATAAGTGAGCTTTGTTCATTTTTGCTGTCTCTAAGACAAGTAACAGAGTCCAGGGAATGTACAGTCCCCTGGGCATCCACTGGACAGGAGCTCACTCGCTGAGTGTCATCCATGCTGAACACTCAGGAAGGATAGTTCACACATCTCATGATCCTGTATCTCATGGTAGATTGTTCTAATTATTAATATGTCCTAATATTAATAGTTATCTTTGTTTTTCCTAACTTCCTAACTTTCCTAACTTGATGTATTGGGATCAGCTGATGCAGGGGGTGATGGGGAGGGAGCTTTCCTTTTTTGAGAAGAGCAGGGGGAAGGGAGAATCGGTGAGGAGGGGAGACCTGAATGAGAGGAGGTGGGGGATGCAATTGTGATGTACAGTGAATAAACAAATAAATATATTTAACGAAAAAAGAAAAGACAAGACAAGGATATTTAAGACATTAAAACATTTAAAATATTAAAATAATGTAATATTTTAAAATAACTCATAAGGTTTTTAATGTCTGGAAGACAGAATGGGAAACGCCTCACTCTTGATGCTCTCATAGAATTTGCCAAGTCTGGGGGTTCAGGGTCACAGGTGGTGTGCACCCTTGCATAGGTTGGCGCTGGACGCTGCACTCGAGCGTGGTGAGAACAGAGCATCACTCACGGGGCAGACTTTGTATATGTCTCTGCCGCTGTCAGCCCCACAGGGATTTGTGGCCTGAAGTCTGGGAACGCACTTCCGGTTGTGGAGTTCTTCTAAACAAAGTACTGTCTCTGAGGTGCTTTGGGGATGGATGGCAAACAGAGCATGGATTCCTGCACTGGAGAGGGGGAGTCCTGGGACCCGGGCTGTCTGCCTGCCTAAGCATTTTCAGATCCCATCTGGCAACACCGTGCCATGCGATGTGGAAGAAGCTGTGGAAACTGAGTGACCCTGGTAACGTGGGGTCAGAGTTCTCAGCCGCTGTCTGCTGCACACACCACGCAACCTGAGGCAGTGTCAGAAACCGAGGTTCTGCAGGCCACAGCCTAGACCCCTCGGGCACAGCGGTCATCCACAGGAGCCATGCTGTTCCTGGTGACAGGAGAACCGCTGTCTGTCCTGCTTCCTCCACAGCCTGAGCTGTCCTCCCACTTCTGCTGCTGTCCCTCTGGCTGCCTGCCAGTCGGGGCGTCCCAAAAAACCACGGTTTCTGCTTGGTGAATATGGACCCACAGCAGCACAGTCAAACTCAGAAAACAGAATGTCCTGGTTCCAGCACCATGAGATGTAGAGTGTGTGGAAATCAGGCTGTGGTGATCTCCGTGTTCCTTTGTAACATCCAGGACATTTTCAGTGTGCCTTGCCAGGCATGACTCCAGTTGTAAAGCATGGAGTCCTGCACTGTGCTTTGAAGCAATCTGCACCTTGGACATGTCTGTGCCTTGAACTAACACTGTGCCTTGAACCAAATGTGTATTTTGCCTGCCCTGTTACAGAATAGTTGTATTGTTTTTCCCTGACACAAGTCCACACTTCTGGACACACACACACACACACACACACACATTCACACACATGTGGAGAGGCAATGGTGATCATTTATTCTGCCTCTGAACTCACATTGTATCATAATATGGTTTTGAAGTAAGACACATCTGCACTCCCATTTGTCTATCTATGAATAACATTTATCCTCCACTCGATGGGCCCCTTTGTTTCTTCAGAGTGTGGGACCTCAGGGCAGTCTATATGCTTGGTCCTGTCTATTTCTCATTTGGGTCATTAGGAAAACACAGCAGTCTGTCCTGTTCATCAGGAAGGAACCTGCCTATCTATGACAGCACAGCTCAAAGAGATCTGTGTGTGGTTGTGTTATAATTTTGCTGTCTGGACCATCAACTTCCTATTGCTTTTCTTTCTACAGGAAGAAAGACCCTCTTGAGATGTCTTCCAATGATGGCCCCATAGTAATCCCAATGCCAGAGAGAAATCCCAGTGACCTACCTGGAATGAGTGCCAGTGGCCAGAGGACTTTGGCTGAAGAAGCTGTGTTGAGTTTTCATAACATCAGCTATTGTGAAACAGTGCAGAGTGGCTTTCCTTTTCATAAAAAGATAGATGTGATAGAGAGACTGTCAAATATCAGGTATGTTCACAAAATAAAGACAACGGAGAGAACACTGTATTGAATAGCTTTTTCAAGAAACACACTTTCCCTGTTTCCAATAAGCTGTGTGTATGTGTGTACACTCCTCTCCCAGCCCAGCCAAGGTCACTGGTCTTGGGCACTGGTCCTCTCTGCTCTTCAACCCTGAGCTCCCGCCATTTTCTCACTAAGAAGGGGGTAGGCAGGGCAAAGGATTGACACATTATCTGAATATGAAATGACAAACGGGCGGCAGCTATGTTTTATCCAAGAATATGCCCTTTCCACTCTGAATATTCACTAATCAAACATTCAATCAGTGTTTGGGGCTGATTTGTGTGTGTGCTGTAACTGTAAGTCAGTAAAAAATGTCCTCCAGTTGAGGGGTCTGTCCCAGGTGTAAGCAGAGCATAATCTGACCTATTTATCAGGGAGGGAAACCATCATTTTCCTGGGTGTGTATTTTCCTATTCTATTTTCATTCAGTTGTTTTTCTCTAGTATTAATCCTGGAAGCAGTTTCCTATCCTCTGCAGTGCTTCTTTCTAGTCACTGGATTTCTACTTAAGATGTACTGCTTGTAGTTTGATTCTGTTTTACCAGCAGCGACACAGCTACCAGTATCCAATGAATCACTGCTTTCTTGGGCAGAGGTTCAGTGGGTAGCAACCAGGGTGATGTAAAGACACTGAACAGCAACCCTCAGCCAGAAGCTGTTCCAGATTTGACACATGCAGGGTGTGTGCGCACTGGGGTAGCTATGAGAACTCACTGCTTGTGTCAAGGAACACTGAATTTAGGAGCCCTGCTTGTCAAAAATATCAAGTGGTGTAAGGAATCAACAAAAGTGTTCTGTGATATTGGAGGCATTTTTCTGATGAGTCCCCACTAACAGTCAACAGCTTTTGTCAATAACAGACCTCTATTAACATTTAAGAATTCCCTATGGGTGTGTGCCTAATTCTGTCTACAATTTCATCCAACTTCACTGAGCATACCCGTGTAGACACTAAGCTCCATAACACCTTCACATTGACACGTAAACCAGTGTGATTTTGTGTTTACAGTGGGATCATGAAACCTGGCCTCAACGCCATCATGGGACCTCCAGACGGGAGCAGATCTCTGTGAGTATAACAGGAAACATACCCAAGACCCTCGTGTCCAGTTCCCGTGCTTTAAAACAATCACTTTTGTATGACTTGTCAGGTGTTGTGTGATTGTGTCTAGTCTGGTCCTAGGTGCTGTGGAGAAAGTGCAGGAGGCACGCCTTCTGATTTTGCACAAAGAACAGGAGTCTCACCAGGTCCACCTTGCTGACAGGAAATGATAAAGTGATTGACATGGTGTTGGGTGGTGCTGTTATTAATGGGGCTGGAGATAGATCGTGTTAAAACTAGGACGGTGAAGCAGAAGTTGACTGCAGGTGAGAAAGCATCATCACCAGGCCAAAGTTCTCAAAGCGCAGCAGCATGTGACCTGGGTTCTGTCTTCAAGGCTGGGTAGCTGGGAGGGCAGCCACGAGGACCATGTCTGGCATTCATAATTCTGGGCTGTATTATAGCACGAAATGAACAGAATGGAGTGTGTGTGTGTGTGTGTGTGTGTGTGTGTGTGTGTGTGTATGGGTGTGTGTGTGAGAGAGAGTATATGTGAGCAAATGTGACTGTGTGTGTGAGAGTGTGTATGTGTGAATTTGCATGAGAGTGTATATGTGAGGGAATGTGAGTGTGTGTGTGAGAGAGACTGTGTGTATGTGTGAGTGTGTGTATATGTGTGATTTTTGGCTCATTCTCTACTTATTTTTCAGTTTTACTTCATATGCAGAATTTTTATTCTGAGCAGGATGATGTAGCTTTTGTTGAAGGGAGAAAATAAATGACACACGGATGTAACCCTTTGTAGGTTACTGGATGTCTTAGCAGCAAGGAGAGACCCACGTGGATTATCAGGAGAGATTCTGATAAACGGAAAACCCCGGCCCGCCAACTTCACATGTACTTCTGGTTATGTACCACGGGTAAGTGCTGGTGGGTTTGTAAGTGTACATTTCCT
Organism: Rhombomys opimus; assembly: GCA_010120015.1. Lineage (NCBI taxonomy): Eukaryota > Metazoa > Chordata > Mammalia > Rodentia > Muridae > Rhombomys > Rhombomys opimus. Next base: position 5,227,650 of record REGO01000056.1, on the reverse strand, counting down.
CTGCTTGTGCATGGGCAGGTGCTCAGCTTATAGACCCGTGTCCTTCCAGCTAATGGTAGGACAGGCTTCTGGGCCCAGCTTTCTCAACCCCAACTTTTCATAATGAACCATTGGCCTGACTACGACATCTGTGGCACAGTGCTCTTCATTGCTGCTGGGGCGTAATTCTACGAAGGGCTGCTGCTGTCCACTTTTGCCCTCCTCCAGCTTTCCCCACCACTTAGACCAGGTGTTCTGCCCACGGACACAGGCAGCAGTCAACAAAGTCTCTGTGCTCTGCCTGGAAGGCCAGTGGGAGGGGAAGGAAACGATCAGGTCAGGCCCCGTGCAGTGGAAGCTTTTGCTTTCTCAGTTGTATCATGTGAAAGTGTGTTTGCTTGTTTGTTTGTTTGTTTGTTTGTTTTGGTCCTAAGTATGGGATGTGGAAATATTTTCAGTTCATCCTCAGCTGACAAAAGCTCCTGTGAGAAGAATTGTGATGTTTTCAGATGGAAACTGTCTCAAGTGAAAGGAGCATGGTTTCTGCAAGCTGGAAATCATCCCAGTGTGGACTCAGAGAAGAGAAAAATAGGAGCTCAGAGACAGAGAGAATAAACACTGGGCTTGGCTCCTCATCCCTTCACTAGGCTTCTCATTGCGTCACTAAGCTTAGCATCACTTCACTACACTTCAGAGATTTCTGTGTGCCATTGCTGGTGATTCAGGTTGCTCTTTGACTTTGGCTGCTGGAATCGTGAAGACTGAGATTGGGGTTTTCACCAAAGAACCCAACAACCCTAATGAGCAGGAAGTAGCTAAAGAGCTCTATAGCCCCTTTCCCTGCTGAACTGCTTTTTCCTACCAAGGGTCAGGGGTGGTGGTGGGATGGATAGGAGACAGAGGCATTTAAGAACTCTAAATAAAGTAAGCTTTACAAAATCCTATGGCTCAGTTCTAGGAATTATTAAACTTGAGAACTTGTTTTTATGTAGAGCATTACACTGGTATGTTGTATATGTGGACTAGGTTATATCTGTTAGAGAGATGATCTCGGTGATAACTACCCCTAATTTTGTTCACCCTTAAGAATGACATGGTGATGGGCACAGTGACCGTGAGAGACAATTTAGAGTTCTCAGCAGCCCTTCGTCTTCCAATGACTACAACAAGAGATGAAAAGAGAAGGCGCATCAATGAGGTCCTTGAACTTCTGCATCTGGACAAAGTGGCAGATGTCGAGGTGAGGTGAAGAAGAATCTTGAAAGACTCAGGGCAGGAAAAAAAATTCCTTTTTTGGTTACCGGACCCTTCCCCCGGTTTTTCCTATAATGTTTGTGGTCAAAGTGAGCTGCTGTCTGGCTGTTTACACGATGCAAAGGTGGAAATTGAGCTGGGAAGCCATCTTAACAATGGCTTAGCCAGTAAATGGTATGTGATCCAGCAGGGGAAATTGTTCCTCGCACGGACATTTCCAAGTGTTCTTCACATGAGCCCCTCAGCGTTAAACTCATGACTCCTTTGGGAATTTGACAAGTGCTTCTGTTTATGGTCTCTTCCTGTAGAGCAGTGGTTCTCAACCTTCCTAATGCAGCAGCTCTTTAATACAGTCCCTCAAGCTGTGCTGACCCCAGCCATAAAGTTATTTTGTTGCTACTCCATAACTGTAATTTTTCTACTGTTGTGAATCATAATGTAAATATCTGATATGTGACCCCTGGAGGGGTCACGGCCCAAAGGTTGAGAAGCACTGCTCTAGAGGTCTTTGTTTCCATATATGATAGGAGATCGCACACTCAGGCTTGGTGTTTCACCCTATGCTAACTTTTTTTCCATGACTGTCTTGGTCTCTGTGGAGTTCAATTCTAATGTGTTTAGCGCTTGTTATTCTCTGTAGCCTTTTGTCTGTGTGTTGTCTCTTATCCTGTCTGAGGTGGCTACTTTTGACTGTCAACCTGAAACAGTCCAGAATCACCTGGAATCATCTAGAATGTAGAGTCTAGGAGGAGGAATCTCTCTGTAGGGGATTGTCTTGATAAGTTCATGGATGTGGAGAGACCCGGCTCACTGCAGGCAGCACCATTCTTTGGACCTGGTGGGATAAGCATGGGGAACGTGAGCTGAGCACTGACATGCATGCCTGCATTCTCCCTGTGCTCTTGAATGGATGCACCCAGCTGCTTCAGGTTCCTGAGCTGGCTTCCCGAAGTGACTGACTGTGCTTTAAAACTGCGCGTTCAGATGAAGGTTTTGCTCTCTGTTTACTTTTCACCAGAGCACTTTATCTTAGCACCTGGACAGAAAACTAAGGTATTCTTCCCCCCTCACTCCCTGATTGCTCATCTTCTGTTGATGTTCTCTTCCAACTCTCAGGTTAGGTTTAGAGGTACAGCCTGGGGCAAGAGCTACAAGAGAAGGAGAGAGTGACTCCTATGGAGGCTCATGCAGGCTCAGGAAGGGCAGGAGATGAATGGTGAGCTTCTCCCGAATGTGGAACAGCTAACCAGTTTCTAACCGAGATACTAAGAAGATTATGATGTAATACTTCATCTCTGCATACTTAATTATTCTTCATGCTTTCAAAAAGGACATTAGCTCCCCTTCAAAAAGCCATTATTAACTATCAAAATGAATAAAATCTTGGTACCCACAGCTCTGCCAGGTCAGTACCCATTCCCATTCCCCAAATGCCCTTTATCACTACATTGTTAATAGAAGCTGAGCAGTTTAACTTACTATGTGCGTAGGGTTTCTAAATATCAGGCTGTTTCCCTCTTTTTGTGTCCCTGAAGCCTTCCTGCCTCTCACACTGAAGCTGACTCCTGTAGAGATTGTACATACATGGGTGGTGAATAGACCTTTGGGGTTGTGGATGGAGATGGGCTCCCGGAGTGTAATTTCCTTGCTTTACTCCTGTGGTGGCCCTTTCTTAGAACAAGGAGGAGGAGCACAGTCCTGGCTGTTGATTCCCTTGACACTTCTCCAAAGTCTGTTATGAGACACTTGTCTTGGTGGGAAGAATAACAAAAATCCTGTAGTTTACCATACTTTTCTCTTTTCCTGAGCAATGGAATTGTGTTTGATTTGGCTCTGTTTATAACTTGGTTTTACATTTACCGTAAGGTACGTTGTTTTGCTATGTTTTAAACAATCATCAGTCATTGCCCTAAGCTGCTAACTTGGCTTTTTAGGTACAAGACATGGGTACAGAGTTTAAGCCTCAGAATTGTTCCCTGTCTCCCTTTCCCCCTCAACCTGCCTTGTCCCTCTAACATTACACTTATAAAATGACTGTGGCAGTTTGACCTTTTGCATTTGTCCACGAGTATGAGTCCAGAAATCTGTGATGCCATACAGTGCAAATAATGTAGCTTTTAGATGTGACTTCTCAGGTTTGTACCAGGCTTCAGGCTTGTGCTTTTCCCTGCTCAGCCTTCTCTGCAACTCCTAATAAGATTTCCAGATAGGAAATGCAGAGGGAGTATGTGCTTACTGAAAGAATGGGATAGTTCTACAGTCAGCACAGTAGTGCACTTCCTAACAGCATCCTTCTTTTGTTTTTGACTCGTTACTATTTTAACACATACTGAACAAAGCTATTTCCCACTGGCACATTTTATGAAAACACTAGGTAGTGTCTTACTCCTGAGACTTAGACAATTCATAAAAATAAGGACCTGTGGTTCCCACAAAACCTCAGCTCTCCAGGTCAGTAATCCTTCATATCTTCAGCCATGGCAAGTCCACATCGTCCGCATTCCCCAGACATCCCTGTGTGCCGTCATTAGGGCTAGATCATGGTTCTGCTTATTATGTGTACAGAGTTTAACCCTCAGAATCATTCCCTGTCTCTCTTTCCCTTCAGCCTTCCTAGTCCCTCTCACATTACACTCATAAAAGACTGTGGCAGTTTGACCTTTTGCATTTGTCCATGAGTGTGAGTCAGGAATTCTGTGATGCCGTACAGTGCAAATAATGTCTATTCGAAAATCTTAAGGAAGTTGCAAATGTCCTAAGAAGGCCATGTGAACTTTTCATATTGGAATTTTTGGTAAAAGCAGTGTGTGTGTGTGTGTGTGTGTGTGTGTATGTGTGTGTGTTGTTCTGTGAGTGTGATAACTCAGGATCCTAGAACATGTGCCTTCCTAAGGAACAAATGTTATCTGTTCTCAATACGGGCATCATGACAAGTCTGACCCGAGCCTCTTTCTCCTCTCTTGGTAAGAGAAGCCTCCTTATTCTCCATGGTGCCCATGTTTTTGCCCTTTGGGAAAATGACGTAAAAGAACCTTTTCTTGCTGGAACAGGCTTGTTCACCCAACGACAGCAACTATGGTTGTTCCTGGTGGTAACGATGGTCAATGGTGCTTCAGCCTAGATCTAAAGAGCTCAGGAAGAGAACCAGCATCGCAGTGGAGCTGGTCGCTGACCATCCCATTTTGTTCCTGGATGAACCCACCACCAGCTTTGACCTGAGTATGGAGAATGATGTCATCTCAGTCCTGAGAAGGTAAGAGCTAAAGGGACGTCATATTTTTATTTACTTAATACCTGGTCACGTGTGTGTGTGTGTGTGTGTGTGTGTGTGTGTGTGTGTGTGTGGTTCAGGATCCTCAGAAGTGAGCTACAGAATTCATCCTTGTTTATCAGTGGGAACTTTAGTTAACAAAGAAGAGGCTTCAAGAACAGTGAGATGGGTGGTGAAGTTGGAATACTGCTAAGTTGCATGTCCCTGACACCCTCAAGGATGTGACAAGTGACCTGTGGCAGAGACAGAGAGATCCAGACAGAGAAGTGGCCACCGGGAAAGTGCATTTGCTCTGAGGCAAAGTGTTTTTGCTGTGTTTGGAACATTATAGAGACAGGGAAGACTGGAGCCTGGCGGCCTGAGGAGGAGGAAGGTGTCAGGAGCACTGCTGCAGACACCAGAGCCTGGGTGACTTGACAGACGTTATGTTTCTTACAGTTCTGGATCCTGGAAGCCAGATATTATGGTGTCCATAGGCTGTGTCTGTCAAGGCCTGTCCACTGAGCTTGGGTGGTGCCTCCTCCCTCTGCATGTGTCTGTGCCCTGATCTCTTAAATGACATCACTTAGCTTAGGACACACTTGTGGTATGATTTAAATGTGATTACCTTTTAAAGACTCTGTCTGCAGTCCTGGCTGCATTCTCAGTTCTTCGATTGAGGTCTTCCAAGCCCTCCACATTCACAACTGAAGTGTGTGTATGGGTTTGGATGGAGAGTCCTAGGTCCCTCAGGCCACTGTGAGTATGAAGGTTTCCCCAAGGCCGGGCAAGCAGGAGGTTAGCTGTAGAGGAGAGCAGTCGTGGTGGAGGTGCACAGGGCACCCTGGGGATGAGAAGATGTGGGCAGCAGGCTGAGATGAGAGGCTGCCTCAGCTGGGAGCTGGCAGGATGTGCATGGACTTCCTAGACAATAAACAGCATTATCTCAGGGATTAGCCCAGATGCTGCGCTGAGGGAATGGTTTCTGAGGTGTGGCTCCCGAACCCTGAGAAGAATGAAGGAAGGGAAGAGGCATCTCCTTCCCTTAAGAAAGAAGGCTGCAGCTGAGGTATTTGTAGAGAAAAGGTGTAATCATCGGGTTTTATACATTTTAAAAATTATTAAGAGTTTCAGACTGACTGAATAACCCCAAGAACCGCCTAAGCCTAGGCTCTTGCTGTTGGCTTTTGCTGCGCTGTCTTTCCTGCCTGCCCTGTGTTCTCTGTTCTGACATCAAGGTCCATCACCCTAAATAGTCCTGCCTGTAGCTCCAGGAACCAAGAGGCTCCCAGTGGACCTTCCCAGTGTGGAGGTCAGCAAGCAGAGTCTGTTACCTCCCAGTCAGGGGTCACCACTTCCTGTCTGACCGCTTCCTGTCTGCTTCAGGATACTTTAAAATGGAGTTCTGTCAGTTTCCAGTGTGGAGCGCTTCTCTCTGCCCTGCTTCTCCTGCCATTGCTAGTCTTAGTGCATGGGGTCATGCTAAGCGTGATTTACCCCAGTGTTCTGGGTGCAGACTCAGGCCTTGACATGCTGTGTTCCCCTTGGTCTCCAACACAGCTGGCAGTATATAGGAATGTTTTTAAAATTCATGGTAGGAATATTTTTTAAAAGTTTTCACATTGGTTGAGTGATTGTTTGTGTGTGGGCTGGAGAGATGGGTGAGCAGTTCAGAGCACTGACTGCTCTTCCAGAGGACTCAGGTTCAATTCCCAGCACCTGCATGGAGGCTCACAGCATCTGTTCCACAGTTCCAGGGAATATAATTCATACCTGTAACCTCCAAGTGCACAGGAACACATGTGGTGCTCAGACATACATTCAGGCCAAACACCCATACACATAAAGTACAGTAAATACGTATAGTTTAAAATTCATTTTTAAGATAATATTTTACTTTCCTTTAAAAAAAAATCACCTCCTTTTTCTCTATTGTGAGGACTGCCAGAGTTGCAAAGTGCAGCTGTGAGAGGAGGAATTGATGCCACTCAAGGCCAGTCCTGGGCCTTGCTTTGAGGGAGGCTCTAATCCCCTCTGCTCTGTGTTGAGACTTTCTCAGCTCTCTGCTGCCATCTGCCTAATGTTCTGGCTTTCCCTGCTCCACTTTGCCCTTCTAGTGGTCTCTTTGATCAACTAAATTGCTCACCAGCTGTTTATCTTTCTCCTGGTACTTCTCTTTTTTACTATTTCCATCTCCCAGTCTCCTCTTCACCCTGATCCTCCCTTTCTCAAGCACATACAGGTGTGCTCCATCACCTGTAGCAGTGAGCTCCAGTAGCTTCTGGAGGGGACATTTGTACTTCCTGCTGTGTGCAGCTGTTCTCTTCTTAGATGGTCGTGCTCTGTATTACCCTCCCATATGACAGGAGGCTCTTTTGCTTACCGGGAATCCTGGTCTAATTCTGATCCACCCGTTTTGCTGTTCCTCTGTGGCCTGGTTGTCTCTGAGGCAGTCTTCCTCTAGACAGACTGCTACCTCATAGCATATGCTTAGGGGAGGCTTTTCTTCAAGTTTTGTGGATTTATTATTTTGCTGTGGAGATCAGGCTGAGCTCATTTTTTTTCTTAGTGCTGGAATTCAAGTTGCACACTGCCAATCAGATCTTCTGGTCTCTTTTTTCTTCTTCCTCCTTTCCGCCTTCCCTCTCTTCTTCCTTCCTTCTTTTGAGGAGGAAGCTCCCTTTCTGTCCTTCTTGCTTTTTTATTTTTTCCTTCCTTCCTTCATTTTTACTTTCTCTCTCTTTTTGAAATAGAGTCTTATGTGATCTACGTGATCTTCCTGGTTGCCAGGAGTATATGGATATGCCACCATACCCAGCTTTTGTGAAAATGTTTAATAGCATCTTTAAACACTATTTTGGCTATTGGTTCTCCTACCAGAATATATGACTCTCTGAACTGTGCTTCAGTTTTCCCTGTCATGGAATTAAACCAGTGATCAAATCCCAGCTTTCCCCCTCATTAACTGTGACCCTTGGCCTGTTGCTTGGACTTTTGAATTTCATCCTCATAGAAGGGAAATTATATTACAATTGACTATGCTGATCTCATTAATGTTGACATGAGGTTATAGCTGATGCATTCAGCAGGGAGATCAAGTGGTTAGTCATATGACTCACATTATCAGAACAATGAAAACCAATTCCTCAAGATGGAGAAACTGTCTGTGACCAGAGGGAATTGAGTCACAGTTGAGTCACAATGTTTGCTCTGTCATTGGTTCTCAGGCTTGGGTGAGCCTGCAGATCACCTGGGCTGCCTATTTGTGATCCAGTTAACCATCTGAGATCCACACTGCCCAGGGATCTATGCTGTCAATCAAACTCATGTGGACTCTGGACCACTAACAGCTCACACTTTAAGAATCCTTGTCTTTTAAATAGAAGCTTGGAGCTTGGTTTCTCTACCAGGTGCACAAAACAAGTGAGATGAGATGTTTATTAGGAAAATTCAAGCTGAAATGGGAACAAAGAAGATAACTTCAGGAATAAAATATTTTGTTGAGAATTTCAAGGTTCTGATGTCCAGTGACTTAAGATGTTTCCCTCTTTGAACTTAGGATATCGAAGAAGGGACAGACAATCATCTTCTCCATCAAGCACCCTGTGTACTCCATCTTCAGACAGTTCGACAGCCTCACCTTAGTGGCCTCAGGAAAAGTCATGTTCCACGGGCCTGCGAAGAATGCTATGGAGTACTTCGAATCCGCAGGTCTGGTTGGCTCTGCTCTGAGAGCTCCTTTATTCACAGGGTCTGTGTAGAGAACAGGGGTCATCAGGGCTGCTGTCTGACCCAGTGCACACTCACTGTGTGTGGGTTTCTCCATTGTAGATACCTTTGGTTGATTTGGTGACAGACTTTGGTTAGTTTCACAGTCCTGGCTTGTTGTAAGGTTTCCTGTCTTTCTCCTGTCCTTATCCATGCCTGTGTTTGAGCGTTTTTACTGAACCCCACGTTCTACTTTCCAGTTGTGGTGACCCTCTTAGCTGACATGCTGGCTTAGGGGGCAGTTATCCATCATTGGAGCAGCTTTGGGAAGGTCCAGCATCATTGAGTTCTTGCTCATGTAGATGGTGGTTTCCAGTTTTCCCCTACAGTGTAATCTGAAGCTGAGAAGTGGGAGATCACTTAATTAGTGGCACCTTTGCATTTCAGGTTCTGGCTGTGCTTGGGTCTAGAGAGACTTAAGTCTGGCTGCATATTTTTATCTCCCTGTTTTCTTTAGAGTCAGATTGGATGATGAAACATTTTTCAATGTTCATGCAGTCAGCTTCATCTTTTAGCAATATGAATACAGCTATAGAGGGTTTTCTTTGACTCCAAATATAGGTTTAAATATATGTTGTCCAGTACTCTTTATTTGTTTTTGGTTAATCTTTGTCATTTGAAAATGTCCAAACATTTGTGAGTTTATAGAGTCCTATAAAAATTTAGGCCAAGTTCAAATGATTGTTTCACAGGAAGAGATCACATAGGTATATATATATATCATATACACAGCATATGTATGTATTCACATATGTATATATACATGCAGTTATGTATATATACATACATATATGTAATTATGTATATATACATATATTGGCAGGAAACAGAGATTGCTGAACCATTGTGAATGTATAAAATATCAAAGGATCAATTATTGGTGGGCAGAGCAGGAAGAAGAAGAAGTTACATTCTGTCTTCCTCCCCTCCACCACTCTGTGAAAGTGGGTCCTCAGGTGTGTGCTCTTGGGCTGCCTCCTTTGTAGGTTACACATATGACTCCCACCACATCCCTGTAGACTTCTTCCTGGACATCATTATTGGAGGTGCCATAATCCACACAGAGGAGGACGGCCATGAAGGTATGTGGGTCTTCTAGAGTCACAGACTTTTGTCTAACTCCTTTCATTAAAATGCAACAATGTGGTTCACTAGAATATAGTCATTTTATGTTCATTCAATGTCCTAAAATTAACTAATAGACTTTGCTTGGTGTTTGTGCTGGGTGGTTTCTATTTAATTTAAGAAAGAACATTTAGATGATATTGTCAAAAGGGAAATTTCTGTTAGAAAGTGAATGCACTCATTGTTTGTCATATTGTTCTTTCTATTGTTTTAGATAGGATTTGCTCATGTAGCCAGCCTGACCTTGAATGTATGCTCTTTCTACCTCAGCTCACAAGGACAGGCATTGCAGACTGTGGTGGCTAGTTTTATGTCAACTTGACCCAAGCTAAATCATCTGAGAGGAGGGAAACTCAGTAAAGAAAATGGATCTATAAGATTAGGTTACAGAGAAGAATGTAGGGCATTTTCCTGGTTAGTGATTTGTGGGGGAAGGCCTGGTCCTGAGAGCTGACCCTGGTGGTGTGGGAGCAGGTGAGCCTGCCAAGGCCAGGAGAGCAGGAGAGCTGACCCTGGCTCTTGCTGGCTGTAGCATTGGGGAGCTAGCCAGGGCGGTGCTGGAGAGCTTCCCCTGGTGGTGTGGGTATGGAGGAGCTGGCAGACTGACCAGCTCAGCTACCACTGAGGCCCAGATCCAGGGTTTGAGTTGGCCCACCCCAACATGTACCCATATGTGAACTGCTGGAGCATGTGAAGGAGCCAGCCCTGCAGATCCAGAACTGCAGGATCTCCATGACTCAGGACAACTGGACATCCCAGAGCTGCCTGTGAGGCTCCAATGTTGATAGTGTAGCAGGACCCAGAGGCCTCAAAACAGACCAGAGACTCATTGTCATGAACATTTGCAAATAAAGATGTGTGGACAAAAGGCCAAACTCTGACATACTCTAACACTCTACAGCTTTAAAAAAAGAAACTAACTTGGCACTTTGTACCTTTGCATATACATTTACATGTGGCAGAAAGCAGGCAGCAGACCTTCATATTGAGAAGTATAGATCCACATGGGAATGAAGCCTATGTTAAGAATTAGGATCCAGAAGGAAAAAGGCCTTTCAGTTTGCTGTATCCCTGGGATAAAGACAGTAGCCAGGTCAGTGAAGGATGCTTTTCTTATGTGCGAAGGAATTATACAGTAGCAACGTTTTTACTCTCAAAACTTGTTGGGCTGAGGACTTAGCTCAGCTGGAGAATGCTTGCCTATCAAGCACAAAGCCTTGAGTTTGGTTTCTGGCACTGCATACCTGGGTGTGAAGGTGTCTGCCTGCAATCAAAGCACTTTCCACATAGAAACAGGAGGTTAGCGGAAGTTCAAGGCCACCCTTTGTCAAAATCCAAGGTTTGATGAGTCAGAGGTGGGGGAGGGGAGCATTGAGGCAGGTGGAAGCAGCATTGGCCATTTGGGGTCAGTCACACCTGTGACTGTTGCCTTTTTTTCTATTTTGGGGTCAGTCTGTGACTGACATCTCTATCTCATGCTCTATATCTAGATTCCAAAGCCTCTTAAATTTAGAGACCTCAGGAGGCAGCCAGTAAGGACAGAAGAGAGAGGGAGATAAAGTTTCCTCTCTGCTGCTCAGGACAGGCAGGTCTGCTACTGACAGGAAAGCCTAAGCTGACCACTCTTTTCCTGCAGCCAGGGCTGCAAAAAGCAAGTAAGAGAAGAGAGTAAGCAGTAAGAGGCTTCTAGCCAGCAACTGCAGGGAACTGTAAAAGGCTCTCTTTGATCTGTAGATAGGCCTCCTGGCTAAAGTATGCCTGCTGATGGCAGAACCCTGAGTCTGTTAACTTATCTGTGAGTCTACAGGGGAATAAGCAATAAGAGAAAATAGACCACACAAACACACACACACACACACATATTCAATAGATGAGGCAACAAACTTTATTGTCCTGGTTACACCTCTTATACCCTGAGCAAAAGCTGTGTACCTAGAGAGAGAATTACCTCATAGTCAAAAGGGTTTATTACAGAGACAGACAAAACTGATATGGCAGGAGGGCTTTTAGTGGTTGCTTGTTTTGGTATTGGGGTAAACATTTCTTCATCTAGTTTTACATCTCAAGATACAGAGTAAATTTATAATGAAAGTGTTTTATGCCATAAGGTGACAAATTATAAGGAATTACAATGAAACAGTTTGTAACTTTTGACACTAAGGTTTCTACTTAATTTAGACATTTCTTGGTAGTCCTATTACATTCTGGGTTCGTGAGAAGTTCACACCAACTTGCCTGTATTTACAGTGCAGACCAGGATTCCTGCCATCTCTAGAATGAACGCTTATCTGAAGCCACAAGCCTGTCTCCTAGTAAGGCAACTAGAGGTCCACAAAAGTATTTACTGCAGCTGCAAAGTTTCTATTGACTACTTAACTTCTTAAATACTGAAGTTGTTTCAGTTCAAATCAGAATTTCCATAATCAGGAATTAGTTCATCTGAACAGTGGTAAAGATCCCAAGTAGTTTAGTTCAGTCAGAGTGGACAAATACACAGAAAGTGAGGGTTCACACCATGCCAGAGTTTTGAGAGATAGAGCAGCACAGAAAGGAAGAAGGGGAGTCAGCAGCTGGAAGCAATTGTGGGGGTGCATCACAGTACAGCAGAACACTGGACTACCTTCCAGAAAGCCCCATGCTTACTGAACTTCCTTGAGACAATGGCTCTCTGCAAGCCTTTGCTACCTAGAATTTTGAGGCCAGTCTGGTTTAGATTAGACTTTGTCTCAAAGAAAATCAATAGATAATTTATGGGTTATTTATGAAAAGTTAAGTTGTTGTCTCCTAAGTGTTTTTTATCTTTATCCATTTTTTAGCCAAATTTGATGAACATGAAGAGTTTTTAGAGACAGAACATCAAGTCATACAAAAATTAGCCAGAATGTATATCCGCTCCTCCTTCTACATTGAAACAAGAATGGAACTGGATCGAGTCCTGGGGGAGCAGCAGGTGGAGATGAGCTCAACCTTGGAGGTCTCCTGTGTCACCCCCTTTCGGCATCAGCTCGTGTGGATTATACATCGTTCTCTCAAAAATGCCAAGGGTTTTCTAAGGGTCACTATGACTAAGGTAATCTGATGGATTATTCTAATTGTATTGTGAAAACTCAAGTGTAAGCAATTTGTTTCTGAGTCTGTCTACTTCTGTTAGGCCTGGCAGGAGCCTGATGGACTCAGCAGAAACCTAATTCCTGCTGGGGCAACTGAAGCAAACTCTCAATCGATGCAAATGCAAGAGGTTTATTCAAGCCATTGCCTGATGGGGCTTGCTCTGAAATGAAGCCAGAGTCAGAACCAAGTCAGGAATGCCTTTGGTTTTTAAAGGAAAATCGCAGGGAGAGGGGGGTTACAGCTCTAACAGCATGGGAGCAGATATAGAGTCTATTTTGGGCACCAGGTCTGGTCACTTTTGTCTCAGACATCTGGGGGATATCTGATCTTTCCTGATAGGTGCAGATTCAGCTACTGTTAAAGTTGGTAAAGTGATTAGTACATCCTCTGGTCTGACTAGGCCATTGATAAAGGTGGGAAAAGGGATTTGCTCATCCTGTGCTGTCTCTGAGAAGAGAGGCTTCATGCCTTTAATCGAAAGGTCAGGGGCTATTTGGGAGTGGAATTAGGACCATCTGGATCTGCTGCTAGACAATGTTATTTTCTTCTGCAACCAGGTGGAAGTCTGCTCATTTATTTCCTTATCTCCTTCCATGCAGATGGCTAAGGTCAGGAGAGGCTGTTACATTCTCCTGTTTTCTGGAAAAGAACTGATAGAACTGACATGGGATTATAATTAAAAAATATAGGTTTCATGACAATTAATAGAAATAGAGGTTATAGGGTTAGTCTGATTCTTTCACTTCAGAGTCACACTTACCTTCTGCTACCTTCCATGCATTTGTCATCCCCACTCTGCTTGGCACATAGAAATATTCAGGAAAGCAGAGAGGACATGATTAACTTCTTACTTACAGAACAGGTTGCTAATCATATTTTATTTGGAGGAACTGTTATGACTAATCCAAGCAGGACTTTTTATCGAGGGATTGCAAAAAGTAACTAGGCACACCTGGAAGTTCCTCAACCTTCACTACTTTCATTCACCAATTCACCCTCCAAGTTCAAAGTACAGGGCTGCGCAAAGTGAGTAAAAAGGTTATTTTCTGGATGTAAATGTTCGTTTATGTGGATACATGGTAACTGAGTAAATAGATAAAATTTGCAGCATGTCAGATGAAAAATGGAATTGGAGAAAGTTTAAGTAGAGAAGGGGCAGGGATGATAGAAGAGGGAAGGGAGGGAAGGGGGCTGATCTGTAGCTGAAATCAGGGGCAGGAGACAGTGTCTTTGAGCACCTCTGTGGGAGCCTGTGCATCTGCTGCCTGAGGGGTGAGCCTGCTGAGTGCAGTGCCCTGAGGCTGCTGTTGAAAGCTGTAGCTACACAAAGAATGCAGGTGGACTTAACCAGGCTCTACCCTATCAGCTGCTGGGAACCAGGAAGAGACTGTCTCCACTTCTTAAACTGCATCTGTACCAGTAATCGACATGCCTTATAATTTTCTGTTTTTCTAACACATGTATCATACAGGAATGCAGTTCTTCTGGCTCATTGAGCCTTCACTGGTTTACTTTATATTCATGATGATGATGGTGATGATGATGATGATGATGATGATGATGATGATGATTCTGCTTTATTGACTGAACCCAGTGTCTTAGCCATTAGAGGGCAAGTACTCTCCATCCCCACTTCTGTCAAACCTTTAGAGTCAATGTAGCTTTTTGGGGGTCCTGATATTATTATCAGGTGGTTAGTTGTAGGCATCTTTTTGGCTATTTTATTGCATTCTTTTATTTACCACCATTCTCCACCCCAATTTCTTTCAGCCTTTCAACATTAGGTAGGTGAGAAAAAGTGTTAGAGGGGAGAGGGGGCAGAGACCTCTTTAGACTACTTCTTGATGGTCAGGGTTGTCAAGTTCTTGGTGCAAGACTGACCTTCGAATTCAGGATATTCCATTTCTTCTTCTAGTCTCTTTGTGCACAAATATTTGATAAACTGCAACAAATAGCAACAAACTGCAACCAGCAGCAACAGGGACAGCAGCAGGAGCAGCAGCTGCTCTCTTAGGGCTCTGGCACTTATATATCCTCTGCAAAATTCCCAGAGTTCCACAAACGGGCAGAAAATATCAGCAGCTGGCAGAACAATGCTCCTGCTGGAGCACAAGGCAAATCATAGTCACCTGCTGTGAAGATGCCTTCTATCCCCACACCTGGGATTAGAACAAAAACATTTACATAACATAACTGTTTGGGGGGGTTCTTTTTCTTGCTGTTTGTTTGTTTGGGTTGTTTGTTTGTTTTGTTTTTTATCTACCTGTCTATGCCTCCATGAGTGCTGCGATTAAAAGTGTGTACCCCCAGGCTCAGCTCATAACTGGGTTTTTTAACACAACAAAATCCTCACTACATTTAACTTCTGTTAAATACTGAAAGATGGTATGTTGTTGGCTGTAATGAAACACTGCTTACTTCTAAGCATGAGTAGAGCCATTTTCATATTGAAATGTTGCTGCCTTCCTTCTATGATTGTGAATATTGTTAGCATTTGAGTTATACTGTCAGTTGCTCCAAACACTTTGGCCTTTGTACTTGGGCATTTATGTCATAAAACAGGCACTTTTATGTCTTAGTTGGGAGAAAAGATTTGATATGACTTGAAAACAAATAAATAGTGACATTCATGAAATTGGGTTAATCATTGTTGAATAGTGAGGCAAAGTCATGAGGTATGTGTGTGTGTGTGTGTGTGTCTGTGTGTGCATGTCTGTGTTAGATGCTGTGAATTGAGACTAGATTTAAAATTTTTGTACTTATTTTTTATATCTGAGTGCTTTGCCTGCATGTGTAGCAGCATCACGTGCAGGCCCACAGAGGGCAGAAGAAGGCATCGTATCTTCTGCAATTGGAGTTCCAGGCAGCTTGAAGGATCATGTGTGTGCTGGGCACTGTATCTCTGTCCTATGCAAGAGCAGCAAGTGTTCTTAACTGCTGAGCCATCTCTCCAAGCCCCGGGATTTTGGTTTTTAAGTTAGTAGGGAACATAATAAGATGTTTTCTCCTGAATTATAATTTCCTATCTTTAAAAAGTTACCAGATGACTAATAGGATAAATATCTCAATTAAGTTACAGCGTCATGTAACCTCACTCCTTTGCTGAGAGGAATACTCTTTCAATGCCATTTTGCCCCCAAACCAAAGCCAGGCAGCCTCCTTGTGAGCTCTCTACAGAGTATAGATGGGGATCCGAGGGCTGGAGGAGCTGGGGGAGGGTTCTTGAGCCCAGGCCCCACAGCCTGTGGTTGAAGGTCAGTGGTGACAGAGGTGATGGGTGACTGGGCACTGTGGAGTCAGCTGTGTGGATTTGTTGGTGGCAGGACTAGCTCTCTGTACTGCACAGGCTCAGACTTCCCCAAGGCTGCACTGATGGGGACAGCTCACCCCTTCTCAGCACACACTCCACTGTTAGGAGCTATGTTCTGAGGGGTTTTAAAGTCATTATTTGGTTTGCATGTGCGGATCAGTACTAGCACCTCGTGTTTGCTGTGCAGGGCTCTGCACCGACTTTGTCCCTGGCCTGGGCTGTTTGTAACACTGAGAGTAAAGAAAGCCTGAGATCTTGTGAAGCATGTGAAGTAGGAAACTGGGCGTGTTCACTGGCACCAGAGCTGAGGTCTCATGTAGTTGAGATGAACACTTTTTGTCACTTAAGTTTGCTCCCTGCTATGCCCAGTTTGTGCAACCCCCAAAGACCACCAGGATTTGACTCATCTGCAAATACATGAGGATCTTTTATTACAAGCTCAAGCCCAGGTTGTAGCATCAAAAATCCTTCTCATTTTCTTCTCGCTCTCTCTCTCTCTTTTTAATAAGTCTTTCCACGGGTTTTTACCATTCTTACATGATATACTGTAAAAGCTTCATTTTTCTCAATTGGCTCAAACAGTATGGCCAACTGGTAAAATTTGGTAAAATTAATAAAATAAATACCAAAGTCTTTTGTTCTACCAAGGGTTGGGAAACTGTTCCAAGTTTCCTGTTAGACTGCCCAAAGACATTATTTTCAAATGCCTCATAAACTTTAAAATGTTTCAAAGCCTTAAACATTCTTCAAAACCTGTTTTTGCAACATTAAAACAAACACATTTTAGAAGAAACTGTTTTTTCAATATCAAAATAAAGTACCCTTTTTAGGAATGAAGTCACAAAGCATAACCATAATTTTAAAAGTAAAAACAATGTTTTATCAGTGTGTCACAATTCAGTGCCTCTAAAGTCAGTACCAAGCATATTGTTTTGATGTCATGAATGTTGGCTGCCAGCAAGAAAAGTTCTTGTATACAAACACATGGAGGTGCTGCTTTAATATCTTATATATCCAAAGTTTCAAACCTTATTTTTATAAACCTGGTTTTTAAGATAGGACAGGAATTATGTAAAATCTTAAAATACTCACTAACCAATAATCTAACCAAGACAGACAAAACATAGGAAACTTATATATTCATAACAGACAGATAAAACTACAAAACTTAGTTGTACTTCTTTTAGCTGTCATTTCAAGGAAGGAATACCTTGCTACCTGTTGAATCTAATTCTTATGACCATAGAGGCTTGTAGCTGTCTTACCTGAGAAGCTGCTGCTGCCCCTTTAAGAGCTGCCTGCCTACAGAGAATTCTCTCCCTGGCTGGGCTGCATTACCAAGCAACCTGATTCCCCTCACCACCAGAGACTGGAGCAGTGGCAGAGCCTAAAGCATTGACAGAGACCTGCCAGAACAGAGTTCCCCAAAATGGGCAAGAGTTAAGTCTAGGGAGTTAGAAGCAGTCTGTCCTATAGTGTTTGTCACAGTCCCACAGTCCAACAAAGACACACAGACACAAGGAACAAAATAGAAAGGCAGAAGTGAACCAAGTAGTTGTTCCTCAACTGTAAACAGAAATAGATGCAAAAGCTTGGACTCTCAGATTCCTGCTACGGAATCTGAGAGACACCCAGAGAGCAGAGTAACTGACAGTGGGATTCCTGGTCCACCCCAGGGCCAGGGATGTCTTCCTTGAATCTCCCACGATAGTGCATCTGCTCCTAGCCACATCTTGCCCTTGTACAGATACCTCGAGGCTTTTCAGAACTGAGAGAAAACACAAACACAGATGCTGCACAGAGACACTTAGACACTTTCTGCCTGTCTAGGACCCTCCTTGAGTCCTAGGGTCCTAGAGTCTTGGGGATCCCAGACCAGCCCCCAGATATTATGCCCAGTTTGTGACACCCACAAAGACCGTCAGGAATCGACTGCATGGCAAAAACATGAGGATCTTTTATTACAAGCTCAAGCCCAGGTTGCAGCATTGTCCCTATTAAAGAGGAGGAGTGAGGCACAGAGGTCTAGGGGAACAAGGTTTTTAAAGGGAGAAAACACAAGCGGGGAAGTCCAAGCCTTGGCATTACAGGATTGGGTAAGAGGGTCTTTAGGGACATTGACCTTTAAAATAATAGGTGTGTTTTAGGCACCAAGGCTGCAGTGGTCCAGCCATCTGGGGAATATCTGATCATGAGCAGTGCCTGGAGTGTCCTGTTACATGCTGATTAGGCAGGACTATCTGGGTGGGGGACTGCTGGCCATCTGGTCTGGTTGCCAAGCAGAGATATCTTTCAAGGCCCTAAGGCTGGGCAGGTGGGTCTGTCTTCACTTGTCCACCACTTCTTGTACCCATGACCACAGTCATGTTGCCCCAAGAATTAAATTTCAAATTTGAACCTCCCATCCCCAACCTTGAAGGTGCCTGCATTCTCTCCCACCCTGTGTCATCCTTGTTTTCATATCTGAAATGGGCCCTACACTGGACGGTCCTGCTGGGGCACTGAGAGAAATCTTAGCTTCTCCAGGTTCTGTGCTGTTAGAGCCACAGACTGCAGGAACTTAACTTTCAGTTTAACATACAAGAGGTCTGTTAACATGTATGTTTTCTGTTCTCCCAGGGACTCTTACCTAAACTTAGTATTTATCTAAGTGTGGAGCTCTCATTGGGAAACCATCTATCTTAAAACAATGACCAATATGTTAAGTACCTTTCAGTCTTAACAAAGATTTTTCTTTTCCCCTGTTTCCTTTTTGATAGGTCTTCATCACTGTCTTCCTGGCAGCAGCTATAGGAATCACTTTCTGGATGCTAAAAAATGTCTGTATTGAAGTTGAGACTAGGTAAGCAAGCCTGGATCCTGATTTTAAGAAAATGGTGTCATTTTGCTCCAACTTTTATAAATCCTTAAGACCTGGAATTTGTGGCAAGCACAGGTAAGCATTTATTCTGTGGTAGACTGTGCTGTACACTGAAAGCACAGTTGGGGGATCACTTTTCCCTAGGTGTGTGCATGGACAATATGAAACTGTACACACATTTCACATTTCTTCAATTCTTTTTATTTTCTTTCAAATATTATGTCTCTACTGTATTTCCTGTTTTTTTCATTCCCCCCCTCAGATATGCCCCAACCACCTCTCCTAAGAAAAGAGCAGGCCTTCTGGTGACATCAGCCAAGCATGACATAACAAGCTACAGTAAGACTAGGCACAGACCCTCATTTGGAGGCTGGATGAGGCAACCCAGCAGGAGGAAACTGGTTTTATCCAGTTTTAGTGTATGGAGTAGGTTTATTTCATGCAGATTGATTATCACTATAACTTTAGGGCAATTTTTCATCTTCCCAAATGGAGTCCCACAGCTCTGAAAGATACTAATCACTCCCACTTCCTGGCAGCAGCCATTCTGCTTTCTGTCTTCGAGTGTGACTAACACAGGACCCCTGAACTGGCATCATAAATTGGAGACTTATTATTGTTTTGATGGGTTCTTGTTTGCCTCGGCTGGCTTGTTTACATAAGCGTAATGTCCTCAGGGCTCAGCACAGTGGCAGGTGTGGGGCTCTGTAAGGCAGAGTAAAGTCTGAATAATGTGTGCACGTGCTGCTTCCCTTTGTCTATGGCTGGAAATGTGGGTTGCTCTCACCTTTGGCTCATATGACTGATGTTGCTGAGGTGCAAGCCAGTCTGTTTGAATCCAGATTTCCACTCCTTAAGATAGAAAGCTTGTTTGCCAAGTAATGGTGTTACTTGAAGAAAGGCTTTCGTGTCTCCACTTCCTCTGCACTATTTTATATTCTCACAGCAGCAGACATGGGCTCCTGATTGTCTACATCTTCTCCTGAACTTATGTTCTCTCTTGTTTTAAATGAGAGATCTAAGAAAATAAGTCTCAGTCCATTGGATGCTGTATAAATTGGCTGCAGAACCCATTTTCTCATTTCAAATGGTCATGTTTTTTTTTTTTTTTCATCCCAAAACCATTGATTTCTTTGCTTAGTGTGTGTTTGAATGTAGACACATGTGTCCTACAGCAAGCACGCATCAGACAAAAGGCAGTTTATAAGAGCTGGTCCAGGTAACACAGAGCTTCAGGGATTGTCCTGAGGTCATCAAGCTTGGCTGCAGCCATCTCATCTGATGAAGCCTCTAGCCCACCTCTCACTTTCCATGCTATTGAGTTATAGTTAACTTTGTTTCTGGGACATGAACCCGTCATCTGATACACGATCTAAGTACTTGTTTTCCCTTTCTACATGTTGCCTTTTTATTCTGTTGATGATGCCCATGAGACATAAACATTTTTAGTTTAAGTATTTATTCTTCTTTTGCTCCTTTGGAGCCATTTGTCTTGACTGGTTGTGTTTGTTTCTTTGAATGTGAGTGCGGGGTGCGAGGACAGAACTCATCCATCCTGACTTGTCATATAGATGCCACCTTTGTGCCTTTTGTCTAGTTTGAGCTATAATGTGACCTTAAAGACTCCTGTTCATGTTGAACTATAGCATGTTCCAAATACAGTCTGGGCAACAGCATTGTCAAAAGATGCCCTGTAGTTTAGGAATGCTGTTGTAGGATAAAATTAAAATTTACTATTGATACATCTTTTGGTAAGCTGTGGTTAATTCTAAAAAGCTGTATACTCAAATCACCACACAGAGACTGGGATTTATTTAATTAACCTTGAACACAAAGCTGGACAATAGTTACTCCATCCTAAACCTCCAAGCCCTCATAGTTTCCTAAGATTTAGATTGACGCATTATGCTTGCTTTTTGTGAAATCTCAGGTCCAGTCCATCTCTCCACCTCCTTCCAAGATCTCTCCTCCACTCCTTTCTCTCTCAACTCTCTCTTGCCCTTATCTCCTCCTCTGCCTCCCATCTTCCTGTAGTCTGGCTCCTCCATCTCTTCCTGCTTCTTTTCCATTGCTCAACATTGTGGCTAGTTGCTTTATTTTGGCATGTTTACACAAAGTTAAGACAGGTGATGCTTAGAATAAGAATCACAATGTGATGTCTGGGTTGAAACCATAGAGTGGGGGAGAGAAATCAGCATTTGAATGGACAAGGGTAAAGTGTAGACATTCCAAAAGAACATTATACCAACAGATGGCAAACTGTTCTGCTCTGTACTGTGTTCCTGCAAGATGCCCACAGCCTCAGGGTCCTCACAAAGGCCAGAAAGACTCAATGGTTAAAGAGACTTCAGGAAGCTTCTCTTGAGTATGTGTGTGTGTGTGTGTGTATCAGAGGGTGTGAATGTGATTTTGTAAGGGTATGTGTGTGGGCGTTGTATATGTGTGCATATAAGTGTGTTTTTGTGTGAATGTGTTTGTCTATGTGTATGTAGTATCATGTGTACTTTGTACATGTTTGTGTGGGGTACATTCATGTTTATGTGGGTGTATCTACATTGAATGTGGGTCAATATCCATGTGTCTGCACTGGAGGCCAGAAGTTGATGCCAGGTTTTCTCGATGACTTTGCATGTTGTCTTTCGAGGTGGGGTCTCTCCCTGAACCTAGAGCTCACTGGCTGGCTCAGCTGGCTGGCCAGTGAGTTCCAAGTGTCCCTGTCTGTGTCCATCAGCACTGAGTTTCTGATTTGAAATGTGCCAGCCTCTCACATGGGATTTAGGCTTTGAACTCAGGTCCTCATGGCTGCAAGGCAAACACCTTGCTGAATGGGCCGCCAGCCCAACCCCACAGGACTGACTTAATGTGTGGGAAATCTGATGAGCAGAAGCATAAACACCAGCTGCTGTGTGAGTTCCTGTCTGTGTAGATCTGACCTTGTTTCAGTAAGTCTACAGTGAGTGGATTCTTTCAGCTGTTTCCAGGCTGTCCTCTTGTCACCTTCCAGAAGTTCACAGCCTGAACACTTTCCAAACCTGCCAGTGCCTGGTCTGTGCCCTGTGGATATGGCAAGTCTTAAGCCAGCACAGAGGAGAGCACAGGGACACAGTGTAGTCATTGTCACAAGAAGCACTCAGAAGTAAACTCTGGAAGGCCTGAGGTGTAAATGCTCTTGGGAAATGCAGGAGAAGGACTAGCTTTATTATTGTTGTCTTCATATGCTTTCAGTATTTGTGAAATGCTCTCAACTGTTTTTCACTTCCTCTGCTACCAGTGATTTAGAAGAAGTTGGACTGTGTGAAAATGGCCTTTTTGTGTGTTTTATTTCATGCTTCCTGATTAGCCACTGATTCTTTGGTTAGTGTGCTTGTCAGTTTTTTGTTTGTTTTTTTTTTGTCTGTTAGGCACAGGGTAGAGTCATGTGGGAAAATGAACCCCAATTAAGAAAATGCATCTATCAGATTGGCTCATAGACAAGACTGGGCATATTCTTGGTTGATGAGTGATGTAGCAAAGACCAGCCCATACTGGGCAGTGCCAGCCTGGGGCAGTTGAGTTGTACAAGAAAGCAGGCTGAGCAAGCCATGAGATGCAAGCCAGTAAGAAGCTCTCCTCTGTGGCCTAAGCTCCCATTCTGGCCTCCAATTCCTGCCTTAAGTCTGCTCTGGTTTCCCTCAGGGATGGACTGTTCCCTGGGGTATGAAGCCAAATGAACCCCGTGCTCTCCAAGTTGCTTGGTTTATCATGTTCTTCCCAGCAGCAGTAACTTAAGCAGGACTTAAACATTGCTCACCATCGTCTATTCACTTACTGTCGGGGTCAATGTCAGTATTAAACCAGCAATAATGTTCAGGAGGCCAGAAGGTTCTTCTCATGCTTGGGCCCAGCATTGCCTTTGCCCTATGTCCGAATGTGTAACTAGGAGCTGGGTTTGACTCTGTGGCATATGAGCTCCTGTGGCCCGACAGCCTTGTAGGGTTGAGGTGGCAGCTGAACATTAAAAACATTGCATTAAGGAAGTAATTAGACCCTGGAATTTGTCCTGTGCCTACTCACACACACCCTGAAAGAATTTCCCCAAATGCATCTGCAGCCTGATGTTCACTAGAGTATTGTACACAGTGACCAAGGGATGGAGCGTAAGTGTGTAGCACAGGTAACTGGTGAAGAAAATGGGAACTGGAATGCTGCTTATCTTTAAAATGGGGTATATGGCAATATGGTAGAACTGAAGATTGGGGACAGAACTGAAGTTTTGAGGAACATCATGCAAAGTAAAATAATCCCAGCAGAAAAAGATAAACACAGGTTTCACTAGTGTGTGTATTATTAGGCAACCGACCTTTGGTCAGCATGTCTTACAGTGTTGATTGCCAGAGGCAGTGTGGGGTGAGGAGACACATCTGTACTGAGAGCATAAAATCTGCTAAACTGGAGAAGTACAATTCTTTTCTATTGAAATGTACAGAACTGTTGTAAATAACTATTAATATTTACTATTAATTATCTTCTGGTAAAGCTGCTGTTAGTCCTAAACACCTGTTTAACCAAATCACCACACGGAGACTGGGTTTATTTAGTTAACCTAGAACACAAAGCTGGACAATAGTTACTCCATCCTAAACCTCCAAGCCCTTATAGTTTCCTAAGATTTAGATTGACCCATTATACTTGCTTTTTGTGAAATCTTAGGTCCAGTCCATCTCCATGTAGTTACAGAGGGTGATCTCTCTCCCTCTGTTCTCCAAGCTCTCCTCTCCCCCCTTCTCCTCCCACTCATTTCCTGCGCTCTAGCTCCTCCCCTCTTTCCTGTCCTCTGGCTCCTCCCAGTTCAACATTGTGTCTAGTTGCTTTATTTTGGCCTGTTTACACAAAGTTGAGACAGGATGCTTAGAATAAGTATCACAACACAATATCCGGATTGAAACCAGAAAGTTGGCACGAGGGTGGGGGTGGGGAGAGAAATCAGCATTTGAATGAACAAGGGTAAGGTGTATACATTTCAAAAGAACATTATACCAACATCAATCCAGCAAATATACTACACATTTCAAAGAATATATCTCAAATGAGGTACCATAAAAAGATGTGTATTTGTGGAGATGGAGATCACCTAATTCAGTTTGTTATATTTATTTCAGAAAGTTGTTCATGAATTATATTTCTTTTATACCTTAAATATATAACTGTAATTTGTTAATGTGTAACTATAATATTTAAAAATCAGATCGGTAAGTAGATGTGACATATACAGTTAACTGTAGCCAGGGCCATGTGGTTCCCTTCCTAAATTCTTGGTTTTGTCGACAAAAACAGAAAACTGAACACAGCTGGGAACTTGAAGACACTTTATTGGAGACAGAGAGAAGGAGAATGCTGAGCACCTCAGATCATGTGTGTGGGAATGGAGGAGTGGAGAGAGAGGGAATTGTGCATTTAGGAGTGTAGAGGGAAAAGAGGTGAGCCTTGCAATGCAAGACTGGCTCCTCAGGAGAGGAGGCAGAACCAGGACCTCTTCTCCATGTTTGGACACCGGGTGCCTGAGTCTTCTGCTCTCATTTGGTCCTTTGAGGGAGAACCACAGTTGTTACATGACAGGCCTGGAGCTTGTCCTGCAGCCCAGGCTGGCCTGAGTTTGCAGCAGTCCTTCTGCTTCTGCCTCACAGGTTGGGTGAGTCCTGGAGGCCTTGCTTGTTCCTCTTCCCAGAGCATTAATTGCATTCTTAGGTTTTTTTTCCCCCACACTTTGCTTTAAAATGGCCTTTGGTAGGTTATAAGAAACTGGAAATTTTCTTTATGTAGGAGGAGACTTGTCTCTCATCTGATCTGTCTATCTGTCTACCACTGCGTACCCATACAAGGAGAGTCTCTGAGTCCTGACTCATTTGCTATGTGCTATGTATCAGGCTGTTAGGACCCTAATCACTCCATTTGTCTTGGAAGAACCTGACATGAGTGTCCAGGAAACACACAGCCGCAGGGGGCATTTTATCCCCCTTCTTCGTTCTTACTACCCTTATCACATGAACACAAATTATTTCTTCACAAATAAGCATGTCTGGATTTATTTTGAGCTCATTGAAGCCACACAGGAAGATGGTTGGCCTGTTTCAGGGATGATCATTAAAGCTTTAAAGGTGACTCTCTGTGTATCCATAGTAAGCTGCTGAGCTGGATTCCCACCAGTGTTTCATGATTGTTTAACCTTGCTCATCTGTAAAAGCGAAATGGCTAACTGAATGTGAAAACTCCTTGGAGCTGTATTTAGCTCTCCTCTTCTCTGTATTAGGAATGATACTGACTGATTTTGTTAGTTAATTGAAGTGACAGGTTGGGCTGCCATGACTGCATACCACAGCTTAGTGGATTTAAAAATAAATGTGTCTACACTGTGCAGCATGAGGGTCTGAGGTGAGGAGTCTCTCCAGGGCTCTTCCCCTTCTCTCCAGGGCTCTGTACCTTTTCTCTGAGGTGAGGATTCTCTCCTGGGCTCTTCCTGTCTGGCTCCCTCCCTCAGAGCCCTGTCATGGCAGAGACTCTGTTGCTGTCTCTCCCCTGTGAGGACACAGATGACACTTGACACTATGGGCCTCCACTTTCATGATTTCATCTGAAACTAGTTAATTCCTAAAAGACACACTCAAGGGTGGTTACATTAGGGCTCATTGTCATGTTGCTGGGGTTTAGAGGACCCAGTTTGGTCACTAGAAACTGCTTTGAAGACCGAGTAGGCAAATGACCCACAGAACTCACAGCTTCTGACAACCTCTGCCCTCTCCCCACCCCCCTTTTAAAAAAAAAGCAGAATATCTCTACATTTTTCTTTTGTTTCTTTTTAAAACTACTTATTTAAATTTTTATGTGTATAAGTGTTGTCTGCATGTATGTCTATGCACCACCTGTGTGCCCTGGTGCCCCTGGCGATCATATGAGGGCATGGAAATCTATCCCAAACAGGGCAGGGTCCTGCAGGCAGGAGCTGATGCAGAGGCCATGGAAGGTGCTGCTTTGTGGCTTGCTCAGGAGAGGAGGCAGAACCAGGACCTCTTCTCCATGTTTGGTCACAGGGTGCCCGAGTCTTCTGCTCTCATTTGGTCCTTTGAGGGAGAACCACAGTTGTTACATGACAGGCCTGGAGCTTCAGTACAGAACCCAGGACCACAGCCCAGGAATGGCTCCACCCACCATGGGAGAGGCCCTCCCCCACCAATCACTGATTAAGAAAATGCCCTGCAGGTGTGCCCACAGCTGCATCTTTTGGAATCATTTACCAGTTGAGGTTCTGTGCTCTCAGATAATTCTGACTTCTGTCAAGTCGACATAAAACTCCCTAGCACAGGATGCCCAGAAATCCAGCAATATATGGTTGTGACCCACAGCCTGGGTGTCTGCAACCAAACCTGGGGCCTTTGCTAGAGCCATGAGCAGTCTTTCCTGGGGAGTCATCTTTCCAGTCCTGCTTTTATTTTATTTTACTTTTAACAAAAATCTGTGTGATGTCATTTATTCTGCTGAACAAGCTCGGTTGGGAAGAAACTGTGTTAATGTTGAATTTGCGGTTTGCTTTTGCCTCTGTTGTCTCCTGGCAGAGTCGTCCTGCTTTTCCTGCTCACAGGCTTCCAGTGCATTACCAGCATGTCTGCAGGGGAGATCTTTGCGTTTGACAGGGATCGCTTTCTGTGAGTAGCCCCTGCTCCAGCAGGCCTCAGCCCTTCCTCATCAAGCAGAGTGCTTGAAGCCCTGGGGTAGATTCACAGTACCACATAAGCCTCAGTGTATGGCTGGTTTTCCCTGGCTCCCAGGTCTCCCAGTGGGGCAGGGACAGGAGGATGGACATTCTTGCCTACATGTGGAGTTTGAGGCCAGCCTGCACTAGCAGTCTTTTCTGAGAGATAGATAGATAGATAGATAGAGAGAGAGAGAGAGAGAGAGAGAGAGAGAGAGGAAAGACACCAAGAAAGATGCTGGGAGGGGCAGGCGCAGGTGATGTAGCTGGTAAGGGGTCCTGTGTAAAGTGAGATTATTGAAGGAAGAAGTCTCTCCAGTGAGAGATGCAGAAGAGAAGGATGTGGTGGCCTAGTGCTGCACAGTGACCTCAGAGTGGCAGTGTCACCTTCTCTGTAGGATGGGGTCAGATAGGAGTCTCCGTGAGCACAGTCTGAGTTGGGGTGCTGAGCACTGCTCCTAAGGAAGTAGAGTCCGAGGAGAGTGGGGACAGTGGACTATTTCACTGCAGGGGCTGCTCTGTGTCAGAGTGGTCAATGGGAGAGTTCACTGATGGGGAGTCATAGTGAGATGTCCCGAGGGTGGTGGCCTGGGGGTGCTGGTCTCTAAGAAGGGGTTGGTGGGAAACCACTGGGAGCACAGGGAACTCTGCCCTCTAAGATGCGGTCTTACAGGAGTCAGCCGGGAGCACAGGGGATGCAGTCCTGTCAGCTCCTGTGGTAGCAGAGGTCAGTGTAGCCAGCATCTCACCTGTGCCTTCTGCACTAATCTAGGATGTGTGACGGGTCCTGTTGTCTCCACAGACAGGAGCACACCAGTGGGTACTATGGAGTGCTGCCTTACTTCCTTGGGAAGCTGCTTTTGGAGCTGGGACCCAGGCGGTTACTGCCAATTCTTCTGTTTACTCCTATAACATATGGCATAGCAGGTAAGGAACAGACCGGAGAGCAGGTCTTGTGTCTGTTAGGAGTGTGTTGTGGTTTGTACAACGGTGGCAAGCCTTCAAGTAGAAAAGCTTGTCTCCAGCCTGTGCTGGCCAAAGCAGGTGGTCAGCCTGAGGAGAGGCTCTAAGACTTGTTCCAAAGGAACACCAAAAGTTGTTAATGAGACTGTGGTTTTACTAAGTTCCTCTGTGTGTTATAATGAGGGTAGGAATAACTCACACTTCAGACAGTGGTGAGAGAGCAAAATCATTTACTAAACAGCTATCCAGGTGTGTTGTAAAGCTTTTTCTTTTATTTGAGGGTTTGCCTGAGTAGTGCATTCACACGCATGCACTAACTGAATGGAGGCCAGAATCGGATGTCGAGTGTGGAAGGGGAGTTACAGGAGAAGGAGCCATCATGTACAGCTGGGAACTGAATCCTGGGTTGCACTTAAACGCTGAGCCATGTCCCAGCTGTGCGCTTCCTCCCTGTTCATGCATAAGTGTGTTTACATGGAAATAAAGTACACAAAGTGGATAATATCTCACAAATATGTGTGTGTGTGTAAAACTCCTAATGTATACATTGTCCTATGCTGCCATCTTACAAAGAGAGAGGAAACTGAATAATGATTCATTGAAATTATATAATGTAAACTATGGCTTAAGCTATAGACACAGATTTATTTGTGCACTACAATTTGGCTTCATCCTAGACTCTAGAATTTCCATACTTTTCACACCCACATGTACACACATGCATGCACACAGGCACATCTATGAAAAACAAGTGCTCATAATGCTTAGACTTAGTTTTATAGAAGAGATTTATCCCCGAGGTTTATGTCCTGGCACGGCTTATGTGTAAATGTACTTGTCCTGTAAGGGGATACCCTGAGTGTGAGCAGTAGAATCCACAGTGGAAGAGACAATCACTCCAGAAAGCCGCCCTTCAACCCCTCTTGTGCATCATGACACAAGCATGTCATGACACACACACTCCTGTACACACTCATGCATTATATACACAATAACAACATTAATGACATTTTTGAGCAACTGGAACTCAGCTCCCCAGACTGTACCCTGCTTGCTTGTGACTGTTACAGAAAAACAGGACTATGTGTGACTCGGAGGTTCTGCTCCACACAAACTACACATCAGCCCAGGAGGCCTGCTGCCTTCCTCCACAGCACTTCTGTGGTGATTTTCTGGGAAACTGAGGTGGAGGTGCCTCTGTCTTCTAAGGCTAAAACCACCCTGTGGTTGTTTAGCTCCCTGTTGTGAGCTCACGGCAAGTCTGGAAGGGAAGTCTGGGCAGGAGCCTGGAGGTAGGAAGGGGGCACAGGCTGTGGAGGGTGCTGCCTGCCCGCTGGCTGCCATGGCTTGCCTCACCTGCTTTCTCATGTAACCCAGGGCCACCTGCCCAGCGTGGGCACTCCCACACCCACCTGAGACCTCACAGTCTGGCAGAAGCATTCTCCTGATGAGGCTCCCTCTTTCCTTGTTACCCTAGCTTGTGCTAAAGTGACCAAAATGGCACAGTCCTCATCTGACTTTTATGACTAGTGAAATTAGAGTAATCGTTGGGGAATGTGCACATGAACATTTTGAACTGTTGATTCCTCTGTGGGAGAAGGCGGTAGGATTTTGGCCAGTTGTGTGCCTGCAGTTCTCCGTGTCAGGATGCCATCAATCATGTACGAAGAAGAACAGGTATTATGCAGTCACATGGAAGGAAATAATGACACTGGAGATGCAGAGTATTCCAGTAACTGAAGCTGTCATGAGTCCCTCTGATGATGAAAGCGTTGTCTGAAAACTGTACCATTCCATTGACCTGGCTGCCGGGCTGACACACTTCTTTTCTCTCTAAGGAGTAATAGCAAGTGTGGAGGGCTTCTTCGCCGTGATGTTCACCATCATGCTGCTGACTTATTCTGCAAGCTCCCTGCCACTGTCTGTACGTGCAGGGGAGAATGCCGAGGCTGTGCCAACACCGCTGGTGACCATCTACTTTGTGTTCATGCTGGTGAGGGGTTTTTCTGAGAGAAAAGATTTCCTTGTGTTCCTTCTCACAAATCAGTGCCTGGGCAATGAGGCCTCATGTTGCAGCTTATTATGGTCTGCAGTGGAAATGGAGTCACTTTTGCCCCTCCTCCCTGGCTACTCCTCTCATGTACTTCTATGACTTAGTTAACACGCCCTTTCAGGAAACATTTCTTGGGATCCTATTGCAAAACCATAATGAAATGGAATTTCAGGAACCTGCTGTGATTGGCTAATTTCCTCACAGAAGGAACAGATGGCTGCCTTCCTTTCTTGCTGGTGTAGGAGACCTGCCTGCCATTTTAACTGTAGCAGAAAAGGCTTAATTTATTCACTAGCCATGCGTGGGAGAGTGAAGGTCCTGAGCAATGTACGTCTTCCCTATGAGGAGTCTGGTTCAGGTTCGCCCCTGTGCTGTAAAGTGTTAGGAATAGTTTGCACAGCTAAGTCGGCCCCCTGTGTGGCCCCGCTTCTGCTATCTCTGTAAAACTGGTTGCCTAGTCTTAGTCATCCATTCCCACAAATTACACACTTAATGTGTATCAGTCAACAGACAAGAGGAACTAGATTCCACATTTCCCACCAAGCATATCCGTAAGTAGAGTCATTTGTGTGCTGATGTTTGTATCATTTCTGCTGTGGTTGGATTTAAGGTCATCCTTCTGTGCTTTGCCCTTGTCAGGATATCCAGGGCTTGCTCTGCTAGGACAGCTGGGCTCTGCTGTCAGTGCAGTGCCCTGGCCCTTGTTGAGTGTGTTCTGACGCTGGCCTTTAGCCATCTGGCTGGCGTTGGTGTTGGCTGGTAGCTGGGGAATCTGAATGTTCATGGGAATTGCTCTGAAGCCAGATGCTGTATATGGTGTGGGAGCATTCGCTCCAGTCAAGTCTGAATGCATGTCCCCACCGCCATTGCTTTGATGGTCTAGGGTACTGATGGCCAGATAGGGCAAGTTGTATGTGAATATCATAGCTGTCTCTTGTTTTGTCCCCACCAGTCTTTTTGCCCCCTCTGTTGGGATGCTGAGGTTTGGGGGCTCTTAATTGGGGTGTTGGTCACATTGTCTGCTATTCCACATTGTACAGTTTATGAGTGCTCAGCTTCAGGATGTCTTAAGTTGTATTTTAATTGAATTCCAAATTACTCCTAAAGTCATGAATAGAGACTGAAAATTCTTGTAAATAGAAAGTCCTATTTATCTTTGGGAGAAAAAGTGGGTTTCTGAGGTTCGGTGCTTGTCGTAGTTAGGATTTCTATTGCAGGGATGAAATATTATCGCCAAACAATTTAGGGAGGAAAGGGCTTGTTCAGCTGACACTTCTTCATCACTATTCACCATCAAAGGATGTTGGGATAGGAACTCAAGCAGGACAGGAACCTGGAGGCAGGAGCAGATGCAGAGGCCATGGAGGTGCTGCTTATTGGCTTGCTCTCCATTGCTGCTCAGCCTGCTTTCTCATAGAACCCAAGACCACCAGCCAGGGATGGCACCACCCACCCTGAGCTGGGCCCTCTCCCATCAGTCACTAATAAAGAAACACCCCCAGGCTTGACTTAGCTGATCTCATAAAGGCATTTTCTTAATGGAGGGTCGCTCCTTTCCAGTGAATTTAGCTTGTGTCAAGTTGACATAAAAGAGGCAGGATAGCCTTCTTCCCATGTGTGTTCCTTG
Organism: Rhombomys opimus; assembly: GCA_010120015.1. Classification (NCBI taxonomy): domain Eukaryota; kingdom Metazoa; phylum Chordata; class Mammalia; order Rodentia; family Muridae; genus Rhombomys; species Rhombomys opimus. Next base: position 5,196,627 of record REGO01000056.1, on the reverse strand, counting down.
ATGTAGATGGCAGCAGTTTTATGAGAATCATCACTATGCTTGGCCTGTCATATTATCAAAGGTTTAACTAATCACATATTGAAAATATTTGAAACAAATACACTCTAGTCTGAACATCTCCATCCCCTGAACTATGCACTATAAACTGTAGAGCCACACAAATTAGATATGATGATGAGGATTTCATGTATGTGGTACGGATGTATTTAAAGTATAAAGGATTTTGCATAGGTTACATTGCACTTTAAATATAATGTAAGCATCCAAAGGGTTTGGCTTCTGCAGAGTTGAGGAGCAGTTTCTACTGTTTAAACACATGGAGAGTGCTGGCTTTACCAAGAGTGAAGGCTTCTGTCTGGAGTTAGTCGAAAGAATGTTTAAAAAAAAAGTCTGATCTGAACAGAACTGGTTAGAAGGATGTAGGGGTCTCGAAGACAGAGGCTCTTTTGTAGAAGTCTCAGTCACCGGGCTAGTTCTGACTCATGGCTCTGCTCTCTGTAGGTTTCCTCAGGTCTGTCCCTATATTTTGGAAGCTTACTGCCTGCACTCTCATGGATTCAGTACTTTAACATCCCTCACTATGGATTCCAGGTAAACTGTCCTCTCTGGCACTGTACTGCGTCCTCCAACCACAGTAAAGGAAACGAATCTCAACCATGCTCTTTCTGCAGATATAGGCTCTAAGCAGCTCTGACCCAGGAAGATCCTTCCAGGAGCAAGAGAGGAGGACATTTCTATAAGAGTTAGTTAGCCCTAGGTCAGTAAGTCATCTGGGTCATTTGAGGAAATGAAAGCTGAGAGAAATCTCAGAGTAGAGAGAAAAGGTGGACGATATGATGAAAAACACACATGGAAAAGGAACTTTTATTCACCTGTTTAAGTTGTTTTCTTGAAGGCTTACTGCCTCTGCCTGTTAACCTAGGCCTAGCCCTGGAAACTTCTAGCCTCCCTATTCTCTAACCTAGGCCTAGGATATTTTCAGCTTCTGAGACTCCCTGCTCAGTAAGTAAGAACCCTTTCTTCTTCTTACTGAGCTCTGTGCTGGCTGGTTCAACTCAGCTGTTCTGGCTCCAACTCCTCTCCCACCTGACTTATTCAAACTTGCTTCTCTCTCTGCCCTTGAGTTGCTCTGCTTGGCCTCACACTAACTCAAGCAATCTGCTCTAATCTCCTGACTCCTTTTCATTCTCCGGCTCATTTGCTCTTCCCCTGAGTTCTCTCTCTTCAAGTCTCTCTTTACTGACCCTGTAAAACTACCTTCACACTCTCTCATGCTCTGTTGCTCCCCTAAGTAGCATCCCTTTCTGTTCTTGTGAAAGTTGGGCATATCCTGTTTTCTCAAGTCTTTCTCTGATTGGTTACTTTCTGCCACTCAATGAAACAACATATCCAAACATGAGTACTTCCTCCTACAAACTAACTTTTCCTTCATTGTTTGGGATTAAATGCCTGTACCACCACACCTGGCCCTAAGATTTTTTTTTTTTTTATGTGAAACTTGCTCTTTACCAGGCTGCCCTTGAACATAAATCTGCTTGCCTCTGTCTCCTGGATTAAAGGTGTGTTTGTATTCCTGCTGGACCACACAGACCTAGAAGGTCTTTGGATGTGCTCTCTTGCCAGAGCAGCCTTGTTCTGAATTGAAATTCCTCTACCCATATCACCGTGTTTCTACCCAAAAAAGGAAAGGATAAAGGGATCAGAGATTATGATATATAGTTCATATCAGGAAATTAAAAGAAACAAATCATGTGATATGCGTAACCTTATTGGCTTTACAACCCTATCTCCGTAGGAAAGTGTGTCTTCAAATACTTCAAAACTCCCACAATCACAATTGCTTTTGATGAAAAGCAAACAATATTGTTACTCTAAATCAGTAACACTCACTCAATGAACTGTGCTGTTTTAAGGACAGTGTTTACGGGGTTATGGACTTAGAGGGTATGGACGGTGGAGGTCTGGGGTAATGTAGTTAGAGAACTGTTCTCTTAGTTGATTGGAAACACCATCATTTCAGTCCTAAACCTCCTGATTGCTTTGCAGGGCAGACTGTAAACCTGGTAGTTCTTGTGTTTAAGAACAATTGCAAATACCAGTAAAGACTGAACTTCAAGTCAGCTGTATTTATTCTTTTGGAAACTTGGAAATATAAAACTATTTGTCTTTCTGTGTTCCTGTTTGTGTTACAGGCTTTGTTACACAATGAATTCTTGGGACAAACCTTCTGTCTAGAACACAATGCAGAAGAAGTCAGCAGATGTCAGAACCAAGTAATGTAAGCTTGGGTTCAGTGCTACAGTGGGGACACAAGATGCTAGTACACTCAGAGAGCATCCTGTCTTTTCAGGGTTGACCCTGTTCTATGCCTCTTCCCCAGAGTGAGTCATGTGTACCAAGAAGGTGTGAATGTGTTTGGACCCTTCTGCTCCACATTGTAGATAATATGCAGAAAGTGCTCTTTGGGGCTTCTTGACAAGTGGTCTTGGTGTTTTGGTTGTGGATTTGAGTTCCTTGTTTCAGAACATTTGAGTTGGACATGGGCTGCTCTGATAGTCTTGCAAGGGCACAGAGTTTCTATGTGTATAGATTACGGTTCTGTGGGCCAAGCCCAAGAATGTCAGGGCAGCAAGGGTGAACTGTGGTGAGCTTTGCCTGCCAGCATTCAGGCTGTCTCTCTGCCCCACACACTGGAAGACTTCAAGAAATCAAAGGGGTGTGTGTGTGTGTGTGTGTGTGTGTGTGTGAAATGTCCTATCAGAGGATATGTCCTGCAATTGATAAAATCATATATTTCAGTATGTTGAGATGGAAATCTCATTTTTGTCTAATGCCATTAAAATAGAAACACAGATTTTTAAACAAAACTAGAGTGTACTGTTTTAAAGTTCCAATACCTTCACTTTCTGTGATCATTGTCATAATTTGATTTTGATATATAAACAAGAGAGGAATAAGCTGATATTACATCTCATGGATATTCAAAATAATAATGAATAATAGAAATGCAAATTTGTGCTTTAAATTACTGTTGAGATAACCTGTATTGTGGAGATCTTACTTCCCACATTTCCTCCCTCCTGGTGTGGTCTGGCACCTGTCTAATACAAATTCCTTATCAGTTTCTGGTCTGGAGGACATAGATGACACCACACTCTCTGCTCTGTCCTCACAAAAGGAAGAGAAAAATAAGAAATCTGCTCTTTCAGCAGATTTGTGAGCTGCCAAATCCAAGAGATACAAGGGAGTGGAGGGACACAAGGGTGGAAATGCACAGCAGTAATTGTAGCTGTTTGCAGAATTTTCAGCAGCAGCTGCTTTTGTAGCCTGTGTCAGGACCATGGCATCCTGCTGTGCTCCAAGTCTCCTTGGGCTCTGCTCTCATCCAGGCTCCACTCTCACCCAGGATCCATTGTCACCAAGGCTGCTGGGGATGTCCTATAGCTAAGCATCTGTGGTTGTCGCTTCAGCCTTAGTGCAGGAGCTGACAGGAACTGACAGACTCCTGTCAGAAACCCTTGATCTCCCCAGTCTAGAATTCCATGCTGTGTTCTTTCGCATGACTGTCTACTGGCTCAGCTGAATTGCACAAAGCTTTGATCTCTTTGGAAGGTCTTTATTTGTTGTTAGGAGCTGAGGATTTCTGCTTCAGGCATAGCAAGTACGAGATCTGTGCTTTTGTCCCTGAAGAGAGCAGCCTTGTAGATTTAGACATGTATGTGTGACCTTGTAAGTCTACAAGTTGGATGATGGCATGACTCTGTAAATGTGGCCAAATTCTTTAAGCCTGCTTCTGTTACACTTTTAAGTGCATGTGCTAACTACTCCTGTTTGGTTGTTTTTAAATTAACTAAGGTACCTGATTCAAGTTGTTTACATTGATTAGCATAATATATAACAAAATTGCAAGCATATAATGGTGTCCATTAAATATAAAGAAGAAATTTTTAACGATGTGTTGATACTATGAGTTTTTTAAAGGGAAGTATCAGTGAATATACTAAATAAACTTTGACTTTGTGTGTGTGTTTAATTTCAGATGTACTGGTGAAGAGTTCTTGACAAAGCAGGGCATTGAGCTCTCATCGTGGGGCTTCTGGAAGAATCATGTGGCCTTAGCTTCTATAATGAGTATCCTCTTCACATGTGCTTATGTGAGATTACACCACAGGAAACTGGAAGTTCTCAGGTCCTTGGTGAGAAAGTTTCGACAGTTGTTTAAATAGATGTGGTTCTAAACTATCTTCTGAATGTTTGTAATTATACTCATGGACAACTGCTACAGCCAGCATTACCCAGAGAAGATTCCATCGTTGTGAACAGTGGTGAATGCAGAGACCCATGGCTGCTCACAGTACCAAGACTAATTGATACTTGATGGCTTAGCCTCGAACATGACACCTACAGCACCCCCTCCAAAGCTTAGGACATTTTAGAAGTTGTGCAAGAGCCAGAAGATGAGAAGGCCTGGAAATGCGATATCGTGGGCATGACACAGCCAGGGCAACCATGGGCTGTCTCCCAACACCACAGCTACCTGCACAAGACTGGGCCCCTCATCTGTAAGGCAAGGATCACAGAAAAACACAATGGCCCCACCCCCATTCTCAGAACTACCTGCTTCTGGGAGATCATGGGAGTGAGGCTGTCACTGATTTCACATGTATCCTCACTTCTGAGCCTGCCAGGCTCCACTGGAAAGTCTGAAGCCCAGGATCACACAGACAGCTCTGTTTAAACTCTGGGGGTCACAAGACAAAACCCAATGATATGACCATGCGAAAGAAATGTAAAGAGAAGTAGTTGAAGCAACTGTAAGGGAGATAGGAAATGTGGGCTGGTGGGGATGGGGGAGTGTGGCTAAAATGCATTATATAAATACATGGAATTGCCTAATTTTTAAATAAAAATTATAAATATAAAAAAACTTTTTTGTGCAAAATATCTAATGAAGATTTTTTTTCTTGTTTGGTTTCTGTTATATTGTAAATCAGCAATGATTAATTTTTAAAAGTTCACAAAATAGCAGGAACCTAAGTTATAAATGAAAGAGTTCAAGTCCCAAAATAATATTATTAAGATTTGCATGTTTTAAAGTACCTTGATGTGACTCTAACCAAGCAAGTGAAAGACCTGTTTGAGAAAAACTTCAAATCTCTTATGAAAGAAATGGAAGAAGATCTCAGAAGATGGAAAGATCTCCCGTGCTCATGGATTGGTAGGATTAA
>REGO01000056.1:5156870-5173967 GCA_010120015.1 Rhombomys opimus | reverse complement strand
TGCACTAGCTTCTGAAGTGTAAGCCACTATGATTATGATTATCATTAGTGCTGATGCAATGCAAGACACATCCATTAATTCTCTTTCTTGGATCATGTGTTCATTCTCTCACACACTGAATGTATGTATGCAAGTACTTATGTATGATGTATGTTTGCCTGTGTGTATGTATGCAGTGTATGGATAGGCCATGGAGCACAAATTGAAGTGAGAAGACAACCTGTGGGAGTCCTGTCTGTCCCCTGTCATGTGGGTGTCAGGAACTGAACTCAGGCTGTGAGGTTTGGCAGAAAAACTCCCCACTGAGATGTGCACCTTGCCAGCCTGATATTTTCTGTATCAACAAATTCCATACTAATTTTGGAAAGTGGGTGAAGGCAAGAATAATTGTCAAGGGGACAGCAAATAGAAAAAAAAGAATTCCAACAGAGTAATGCAGAATTCTCTACAGTTTCCAAGGGTCAGTATTAGACAGCAGGAAGCATGGACACAGAATGATATGCGGCAAGACACATCAAACAGATTTAAGGAGGAAACAACCCGGCCCACTTGCACATTCAAACGTGCAGTTCAGTCTAACAACAGGCCTGAAACAACGGAAGCAAAAGGAAGTGAGACAGAACTTCATGTGACCGAGCTACAGGAAATGAGGTGAGCATGTGTTAGAAGCTGGAGACAGCATCTGAAAGACGGTGCTCTCTGACTCCACCTTCATGGACATCACAACCTCTGTTCCTGTGGATCATCGGGGGACAGTCTACACAACATGAGAAACAGGAGCCTTGGACTCAAACAGTGACTGGACAGAAACAGCATCCAGGAATTGTGATATCACTGTGGCATTCTGTACTGAGTTTGTCTTAGTAGATTCTTCACCTCATCTCCCTTAGCTTCCTGCTACCCTCAGCCTTCCTTGATATTCCCACTCCTGCTAAGTCTCTTCCTATATCATATCTCATGTATCCATTTGCCCACTTCCATTACTCACTTTTTGCTTTGCTTTTTAAAACATACAAAGTATGGACTAGGTCACTCAGCAAGTAACATCATATTAGAACAATTTTGCCTCCCTTTCCCAGGGCTTTATAGTTCACATGTCCTCAATAACTGCCTATTGTGTGAAATATTGCTTTACATTCACACTGATCCTTTATTTTTCACTTTGTACATGCCACAGTGAGAAAGTGAAATGATGTGCTTAATGACACCATTTCTATCAAAATGAAATACCCAGCTGCATAACTTCACAGTTCCTAAAGCTATCTGGTCAGGTGTTAAGTAACATCTCCTCCACTGAGGGGCAATGGCCTCAGCTGGAAGCTGGCCTTCCGGAATCTGTGTGTGCTCTCAACAGTTCCTTCAAGACAGGGATGTGGTAGATGAGAACTGCCCTCCTTTGTCACATTGTGCATTATTTCCTACTTAATGTGTGGAGTGTGTTTTCCACAGAGCCACTGAAAGCCTTTCCTGTGACAGCCTCAGTGTCACCTCAGAAGAGAAGAGTGTGACCTATGCCCCTGTGTCCTCCCTCTGCTGAGGCTCTGCCCTGTCAAGCACATCCAGAAACTGAGAGAGCAATGTCACGTATAGAGGGGCAGCCTTGACGGTGTTCATCCTCAGCATCTCAGAAGTGACCCACATACTCAGTCACATCCACTGACTCTGAATTGTCATTACCTGGCTATCCTTCCTGAGACTTACAGGGACCATTAGGAAAAGCTTGACAGTAGCTACAAGGCACTTTGATTCATCTTAGTAGTTCCAGCTGGCTCTTAAAGCAGAGCTGAGTTTAATGTGAAGAACTCTGACCAACATACAGGCTACATTCATGTGAGGAATGTTGCAACATGACATGCAGGTGAACTGTGAATCCTGGTTTGGCTGCACGTTTTGTTCTCCTGTAGAAGCAGCGGTTATCCAGGGTACTGTTCTATTTTGTTTACTGTCCGCTGTCCATCTCATTCTTCCTTGAGCTCTGGGAAAGGCTCTGTGTTTTCCACTGATGTGTCCCAAGAGCCGAGAATGGTTCCTGCATAAATACTTTAAGAAATACAGGATAAATGCACCACCAAACAAGCTTCCCACAGAAGCCAGCTTCCTCACTATCTCCCAGCATGGTCATAGGAGCACGGTCACAGTTTATGAAAGAACATTGTGTCTCTGGTGGTCCCTACGCAAGTAACTCAAAATGCACCTCAATTCTGTGACTGTGTCCTAAGAGCGTGGCTGTCTATTATGACTGGACAAGTGAGGGAAAGGAGTCAGGGAGAAAGGAAAGAAACAACGGTGAATGTAGTCTCATTACCCCTCTCACAGCTAAAGATAAATGCTAGGAAAAAAAAACTTTCTGTAAAGTGTACAGATATGGGATGAACTGAGAGAGACTGGATTAAGGTTCTTTTGAGTATCTGTATGATCCTGTGGGTCTCTCTGTGTGTGTATGTATGTGTACGTGCATAAAAAAGCCAGAGGTCTAGATTTGGTATCACTGCTCAGAGCTATCCATCTTTCTGCCAGGGTCTCTCAGTAGCCTCTGGACCTGCTAAACAGGCTAGGCTATGGCTGGCCAGTAAGCCCCAGGGTTCTTCCTGTCTCTGCCTCCCCAGCACTGGGATTACAAGTATGTGCTACCATGCCTGCTGTTTATGTGGGTCCTGGGGCTTGAACTTGGGTCATCATGCTTACCCAGGAAGCATGCTACAGGCTGAACTGCCTCTCCAAGCTCTCCTCCATTTAAGACTTTTATTTTGTTTTATTTGATTGTGACAGTGTCTCATACAGACTGGGCTGGCCTTAAATTTGCTCTGTAGCTGAGGGCTGAGAATTACTCTGAACTTCTGATCCTCCTGCCTTCACTTTCCAGATGACAGTATCAGAGGCAGAGCCCACCAGGATCCATTAAGTGGTCCTGGACTCCAAGTCCAGAGCCATGTGCATGCTGGGTAAGCAGTCTACCAACTGAGCTCCCTCCCCAGCACCCTGAAAACCAGGGTTTCCAAATCGTAATACTCTTCTAGACTCCTAAATCCTTTGCCAAATACTCTTACTCAGTCCTGCAGCTTCAACCCTTACCTTGCTGTCAGTTGTACCCTTTGTGTATATAATCGCAGGAAGGGTATTTCTTTCCCTGCCCGTATTCAAAATAGGACAAGTCTAGACAACTAGCTAGAAACAGGAAAGCCCTAAGCCTGCAGTACACACCTGACCACACAGAACAGGCTGATGTTGGGGTTGGACAATGAAAAGTCACTAAAGTTGACTATGTTTATTGGTCCAGCCACATTTTTCCAAAGCCAGCAACATGGGCAGCTGTTTCATCCCTGGTTTTGACAAATACAGGTAACAGCGTGCTCCAGTGCAATTATTCCCCAGTACTGACTCATGCTTCGTTCACTCTACACAAATTCACTTGTGCACATTCAACTAAGTCAAAAGCACAAACGGAAAGAAAAAACGGCAACAGAAACAGGTGAAATCATGAGAAAACTTGTGCCCATTATGGACACTTGCTTCCTGGTAAGAGCACATGGCTTTAATTATATTTCAATCCACTGAGTTTCTTCATAATAATTGAGCCAAAGCATGAGCTCCACACTCCAGGGACAGCCAAGTTGACCCATGTCAAACAAAGCTCGTTGTTCTCATAGTCGCCTTCAACATCCTACATATAGACACACAGCTGTAATGGGAACGTGCTTTCTCCATTTGTCTTACTTATGTGCTACTAAGGGCCTTGAACGCCCGAGTTAATGTTCATTTTCTCGGCCATGGATACTACAGATTTTCCATTTTTATCTTCAGTCAGTTCTTCTGAATTTTTTCTTCCTTCCCTCCCTCCTTCCTTCCTTCCTTCCTTCCTTCCTTCCTTCCTTCCTTGCTTTCTTCCTTTCATTTTTTTTTTCTGAGACAGTGTCTCTCTGTATAGCCCTGCCTGCTGAACTCACCCTGTAGACCAGGCTGATCTCAAACCTAGAGATCATCTGCCCCTGCCTCCTGAGTGCTGGCCATTCTGCTGAAGTTCAGTGTGAACTCTCACAGTCTGCACTGGGTCTGCATCTGATTTTTTTTTTCCTAGACATTTCATTTACTATTTTGGCATTTGGAGGAATTGGAATTCATGAAACTACAGTGTCTTGTTCTTACTTAACTATGGTGAATACAGATGTGTCTGTCTCTATTTACTTACCTTAGGATAAAGGGATTATATTTCTCTTCTCAAATGATGGAATCCACTCCAAACTCTAGTTCCACTTTGACTACTACATGGAGAATGGACTGGAAATGCATTAAGGTGATTTTGGGCTATGACATCATATCTCTCTCCTGTATTGTTTCTTAAAATAAGCAGGCTATTTCTAGAAATATTTTTAAGTTTAGATGCCATTTCTTTGTCTTTGAAATCAAGGAGGGGAACCAGAACTCTTTATTTTATTTTTATTTTTTAATGTTTTTGGTGTATTCGAGACAGGCTTTCTCTGTGTAGCTTTGGCTGTCCTGGACTCACTTTTTAGACCACACTGGCCTCAAACTCACAGAGATTTACCTGCCTCTGACTCCCAGGATGCTGGGATTACAGACATGCTGCAGAACTCTTTAATTTGTTTCTTTTATCCTTCCTTCCAAATTGCACACACTGTTACTTTTTAGGCACTTAGTATAAATGTTTTCCAGCTTGAAAACCAACTCCTCAGTGCATTCCAGACTGCCTGAAATGGCCCTGCCAGTCAGCAGATTGAGATGGAAACTGAAAGCAGGTAAGAGCTACTTACATAAGAGACAATATCTAGGAACTCAGCTGCCTTTTCATTCTTGAAAAACATAAAAATAAAAAAGCCCAATTTAAAGAATCTATACCCAAAAATTGATGGTGGAGAAATTTCTTACAAATATACCAACCTACCTAACGGACTTTGGAAACATCAGACTACAGTCCTATCTGTCTGAAGGCATCTGATTTTCATGGACCTGAAACATTTCCTAGCAACTGGATTGGCTGTCTGGTTTGGAACTTCACCAAGACCCCAGAACTGTCAACTGAATAGTTGAATGACAACTGCATATGCCTGCATAAAGATAACATCTCTGCCTTCTTCAGCCATAGGGTGTCCAAAACAGAATTTCTGTATGCTACTTGGAGGTCTGCGGGTTTTGGTGTTCACATCTGCCTTTAAGTGTTTTCTTCTGGTCTGGATACTGACTTTGTTTTTCCAACAATATCCTAAAGTTCATACCAAGAACGTGAGTATCTGTCAGCAAGCCTGTGCTAGGCTGAGCATTGGTCTCCTGTTCCTGGGGTGCTTCTTGCTTAGCTTTGGAATTTAGAGAATCCCTTGGGTTCATTTTTGGTTTCATAGGCTAGTTCTCTGTGCACAAGAGAGCTGGGCAAAGGGAGTTCCCAGGACTGCTTAGTATTTATCAGAAACAAACACAGCTGGATAAGGGAACAACGAATTAGCATTCTTGCCAAGTCCTCCTCAAAGCAACTTACCTTCACTTTTTAAAAATACCGTGGTGCAGTTCATTAATGCTGCAAAGTTAAATCCAGATGAGTTAAAGTGTATGCATGAGATAGAAGTAGTAATATGCCAACCCAAATAGTCCAGGTTCAGATAGAGCCAATATAGAATTCTAGCAGGTCTTCACAGAACTATCAGTAAGTTTACTCAAGAGACCCCTTAAAATAGAAAAGGAAGGGATAGTTTCAGATTCATCTTATAGAGCTAGTTAACACTGATACCAAGAACAGAGAAAGAGACAAGAATATAAAAACGATTGGTGATCAAAGACACAAACATTTTCAGTAAAATACTTGGAAACTAATTTTAAGAACACATGAAAACAGTTGTTCATTAGGACTGAGTTGTGAATGAATCTCTTCATTGTAGAGATTCAGAGATGGCTCATTATATACAAATATAGTACATAGTACATCACATAAATAAACTCAAGGACAAAAATTACATGATCATTTCAATAGATGTAGGAAAGACCTTGACAAAATCCAACACCTTTTCATGAAAACAACCCTGAGGAGACTGTGAATGGAGGAAATATCTCTCAGCATGATCCAGCCTGGATGACCTGCAGCCAAGAGCATGACACCTGGAGAAGCTCAAGGCATTTCTGCTAAGATGGGGATAAGGCCAGGCAGTCTGCACTCTCTAGTCCTACTCAGTACAGTGCTTGAAGGCTTAGCTAAAGCAGTGAGTCAAGAGAAAGGAACAGACACAGATGGCAAGGGGAGAAGTCAGAATCTCCTTGTTTGCAGAGAGCATGAGTCCACACATAACAGACCTGAACACTCACCATTAATTCTCAGCGCTAATAAATAGTGTTGGTACAATGTTAGGATACAGAATTAACACACAAAAATCAGTAGCCTTCCCATAGCCCACAAGTGCACTGAGAAAGAAATCAAGGAAACAATTTTATTCCCAGCAGTCTCAAAATAACAAAATACCTTGGAATAAACCTAACCAAGGAAATAAATGATCTCCATGATAAAAACTCCAAAACACCTATGAAAGTAATTGAGGGAGATCCCAGAAAGCGGGAGACCTATCACACACATAGATTGGAAAAATTGCTGTTGTGAAAATGGCTTTTCTACAAACAAGAAGAAGAAGAAGAAGAAGAAGAAGAAGAAGAAGAAGAAGAAGAAGAAGAAAAGATCAAATTCTATAGCTTCAACAAAATCTCTACTAAAACTCCCCAATTCCTCACAGAGATAGAAAGGTGCCTTAAAATTATAAAAAAACTCCTGGAAATCCCAAGCAATCCTGAACAACCATACTAATGCTAGAGATATAACCATGTTTGATTTCAAGTTATACAACAGAGCCATAGAATGAGGAAACAGTTCAGTGCTGGCACAGTTGGGGATACATAAGTCAATGGAATAGAATTAGGGAGCAGGATAGACTCACTTCTGTGGTACTAGTATTGTTATCCCCCTGAGCAATTTCCATGTTGATTCCTAAGGCACCTGTACTGGCCTATACTTCCACAAACAGTGGGAAAGCTTCCACTTTTCACCACATCCTCACCATCATTTGGTGTCGTCACTTTCTCAATGCTGCCCATTTTCACTGGAGTAAAATGGACCCCAAAATAGCTTAATTTACACGTTTCTGATGGCTAAGGATGTTGAGAAGTTTTTAAAGCCATTGTTTTCCCCTGTATGTGCATGTGTGCATGTTCTGTTGAAAGTTCCATAGTCTATTTTTTATTGTATCACTTGTTCTTGCTGTTTGCAACTTTTTTTTTCTGTATTCTAGCTCTTATTCCCCTGTCAAGTGTGTAGCTTCTAAGGAAGGTTTCCTCCTCCACATAGGGACTCTGTGTTCTGCTTGCACATCTGTGTTTGTTGCGGCCCTGGTCATAATAGAGAGGACGTGGAAACCGTCTAGATGTCCAGGGCTCGGGTGGCACTGGTGATGAATGTAGTGGAAATGTGGTACTGGAATAAATCCATGCCGGGAAGACACGGACCACCATGCTAATTTAACCATGAAAGCATTCAAAAGTCTTTGGATTTTGGCCATTGACCAAGAGTTTGCTCAGGCCCCAAAGACTCTTGGTGCTGAAGGTCAGAGGTACAGCCTTTTTCAAAGGCAAAAACTACAGCTTCATTGATGCTGGGTGAAGGGCAGACTAACCTTGCGTCATTTCTTTGGTTTGACAAGACACAGTGGTTATCTGCAATGTGACAATTAATTTTGACTTACACCTTCCTAAGTTATGTTAGTTTAAGTTCATGTGTCATTAGGATAATCCAGATGTGGGAAGACAAACTTTAAATTTTTAGATGTTTGTGTTTGGCTGGATGCCTGTGGAAGCCAGGAAGCATGAAAAGGGCCATTGTTGGGGAGAGACAGTAAAATACAGACTATAGGAAAATAGAGAGGGCACTGGCATATAAATGGTTACATAGTGGTAGGAAGGGAAAAGGAGGAGAGGGGGTAGAGGAAAGATCACTTGAAACTAAATCTGTAAGAAAAAAAACCCATGTGGAAATCTACAATTTTGTAAGCCAATTTAAGAAAAATAATTTTAAACAGCGAGTTTGACAGGCTGTTCTCTGTATGACCAGAATTAATACTGCTCTCAGAGGCAGAGATTCTTAAACAAAGATCCAGGCAGAGACTTGGGCTACCTCCTTATGAATTGTTGGTGCAAGAGGCTCCAGGTGCCAGAGAAGTGCATGACAGGCCTTGGACCCACTCAGGTTCAGAGTCAGGGAAGGTTAGGGTTAGGGGTGAAGAGAAAATGCTAGAAACTTCATGACATAGCTATCAGACTTCTCAGACTTGGGGTTGTATCTCCGTGGTATATTTTGGGAATCCCTGAACCCCTTGATAGGTCACCAGCACTAAGACATTGAATCAAAAAATGAAATAGAAGCAGATGAAAGCAAATGCATGCAGTAAGAACATGATAAACTTTGGGAAGGATGGAGCTGGAAGGACACTGTGGTCCTCTGCCTTTCCCTTTGTTGTCCCTCTCCCCTTCCCCTTCTCTCCTCCACCCCTGTCCTTCTGTATCTCTCTCTTCTCTTTTCTTGTCCACCCTTTCTCCCCAGGTAGAACTCAGAACCAGTCTCACTTTTGTAGCCAAGGCTGGCCAGCAACTCCCTTTGTGTTACAAATTATCCTTTACCTTGGAAACCTTGGTCCTTAGGCTACAGTGAGTCCTGAGATTCTATGTGTGTACTGCACCAGGCTTCTGAAGTATTCTAAATATTCTGTAAACAAACAGACAAACAAACAACAACAAAACAAAAAACACCTGGGTTTCAGGAATCCAAACAAGTCCCACTGTAAACGTACATCAAGCTGTTTAGTTAGAGCTTCTGCACATTTTGTGTGTGTGCAGTGGAGGTGGACACTGGTGTTACCCTCTCACTGAACCTGAGGAAGGAACTGAGTGTAGAAACAAAGGAAAAGAACACCCTGACCCTGACCTGACCCTGAGCCCAAGAAACAGAATCGCACCAATCCTGAGTTTGGCACAGAAACTCACCAGCAGCTGAGCAAGAAACCTACCAATCCCCATGCTGAGCTCAGGGGCTGAAATCCCACCAGTGCTCACCCTGAAACCTCTACCCTGGCCCCATCCTCCACGCCCTCCCCCCCAGGAAATCCTATAGAAACTGTGCTTTCTGCTCAGCTCCCCGCTGCCTCTCCCTTAAGCAGAAGCAGCCACTCTCCTGGGTTTTCTCTCCCTGTGAATCTCCAGTGTGAGGTCTTTTGGGACCTGTGATATTGTGATACCCCTTGGCTCTAGACTCCAGGATAAGGACACATCTCTGAGCAGGGCCAGGAGAACTGCTGGAGCAGAGCTTTGGTCCAGGAAGACATCCACTGCTGGACAGAGCCACAACACTTCTGTAGGAGAAGCCTTTGCCTTCAGAGAGGCAGAACTTGGGCACTTTCAAGCAGAATGGCTGCCCCGGGACCCTCCTGCCTCCTCCTTGGATTATTGGGCTTTTGGGTGCTGGAGTTCTGAACTTGCGTCCTCATGCTACTATAGCCAGGCCACTGGCCCAGCTTTTACTGTCTTTGTATGTATCTTGTACTCCAATAGATATTAACTTCAACAAAAACTTGTAACATTTTTATTCTTTGAGAAATGAGAGAATTTCAGAAATTATGGATTTTAATATCATTATTAATAACATCCACTGTCAGGCACCCTCCATTCCACCTTCTGATAAATTCCCCTAAGTCCCCTTCCCAACTGCAACTTCTCCCTCTTGGTGTTTCCCCTCCTTCTCTCCCTCCCTTTCTTCCTCCCTCCCTCCCTCCATCCTCCCCACTTCCCCTGGACATTCCTCTCCTTCCCCCTCTTCTACAGTCCACTGGGTCCAGCCAGTGCTGCCCATCATGCATTCACGGGTGTAAACACCCCCTGCACAGTCAGCACACCAAGGACCACCCTGCTGAAGGAAACTGACCTTCCCTGCCTGCCATCCTCAGCTCTCTCCACCTCCTCAGCTGGGTGTGTGTGGTGGGGGCAGGGCAGGAGGGAGGACTGTGTGCCCCTCCCTAATCCACCCTAGAATGCTGACAGCTTTTTGAGTAGTGAAGCCCATGCCTCAGCCTTTAACTTCCTGGGCTGTGATGGCTCCTGGGCTCTGTGCACCATCTGAAGCAGGTTAACAAGGGAGGCTTGATCACCCCACCCTCTTCTTGTTCTCTTAGAGGCAGAGCCCCTGGCACCCAGACCTGTCTCATGGGATTACCATCATGAACAATGAATTACTTCTCACTAGGTCTCTTGTGATATGAAAAGAAGCTTCAGTTAAATTGTATTAACAACCTAGGGGCTTAGCAAAACATCCTCTGCCATGTTTGTCCCTTTCTGTGTTGAGCAAACATTCACCACCTGTTTATTTTTCACCATCTGGAAACACACACACACACACACACACACACACACACTCACACACACCCCACCACCCCTACCACCACAGAAACCGTTACTTTAGTTTTTATCTCTTCCCAGATGCTGGCTTCTCAGAGTGCAGCACTGATATGGGCCTGACCTAGGATGCAGTACCTTCTGCCCAACTATCTGGAAGCTTATCAGGCTCCAACAGGTGCCCTCAGTCCAGGTGGCCCCTGCCTCTGCTCCCTCCACTTCTCCCCTCTAGGTCTTGTGCTGCAGAGGCTCCAGGACTGGGCCAGGCAGAAGCCAGGGCCTCAGGTGCCTTTGGGAGGCCAGAGCAGCATCTCTAGTCCTAGGCCCCAGCATCTGACAGAGGTGAGTGTGGGGAGCAGAGCTGAGGAGGGAGGGGGTGCAGGAAATCCCAGGCAGCTTCATTTGCAAGTGTGAAATGCAAACTGACTGGTCAAGGCATGCAGTCCATGGAGGGTCCCCTGTTCAGGGCTGGTTGATAATGTATAACTTCTGATCTCCAAATGTGTGAATCAACACGGCTGATGTTGGACTGGTAAAATTTTATCCAGTAGGAGTTACTAGGAGTGCAGAACTCTGGTAACACTGGGATGTAAGGAAGTTGCACAACTTGTTATTTTTCTTTATCCCAGGATATAAAATTTGTCCAGCAACCTCTAGTTCCATGTACAGATACACACCAACTTCTTACAATTGTTACTCAGATATTGCTGCCAGAAAAGGTTTGAACAGACGGAAAAATTAAAGGCCGAAATAACCAGATTGTAAACCTTTTAGTGGATTGTGTATCTGTAATGCTAGCTTCTTGTGTAATACTAGACATGCAATCGCTCCATGTAGGTTTTAGAAACACATTTGAATTAAGCACCGTGTGTCCAGGCCTGGGTGTTTACACAGGAGATTGCCCTGTTATGCTGTGAGCATACACCTCTCCAACCTAGTGCTCTCTCTTGTATCAATGCGTGTCAGGACATTCACACATGCAGAAGCTGTTCATGTGTGTACAGTGGCTAAGCATCCATGAAGCATTTGGAAGGAGTAGAAATTCGATAAATGGAAAACAAAATGCAAACAAAATGGAGAGTTGCTGTGAGAAAGCAGTGGACATAGAGAAATCAGAACAGACACAGCTGCATGAATGCAGCTCAAGCTGAATTCAGTTACACTTTAAGGTGATTGATTCATTATTATTTTATGTGTACAGGTGATTTGTTGGCCTGTGTTTAGGTATACTGCTTGCAATCCTAGTGTCCATGGAGGCCTGAGAGGGCACTGGGTCCTCTGGAACTGGAGTTGCTGGTAGCTGTAAGCCCTGGGGGCCTTTTCAGGGGGCCAGAGAGGTCAGGCTAACACAGTAGTGGAATAAGGAGTCCCTGAGAGGACAGGGTGAGTCAGGGGATGGCCAGGGGGATTTAGCGGCTCTGACTGTGTAGCAATCTGGTGCTTCTTTATTTATACAAAGTTTACAGAACAAAGAGACTTGAGAATTATCTAAAACGTACAGATTATGTGTTTGATTTTTCATTATATATCCGGGATTATAAATTCAGTTACAATTAAAAAAATACAAGCAGAAAAGTGTTGATTATTTTAGCCCTATAACTCCAATTTAGAGAATCTATAATAAAAAAGAGACTTGAATCTGTAACCTTTTCCCCTGGCCAGTCAGTTTGTTAATTGTCTCTCCTTACCCTTCACCAATGATTCTATTTGAGTTAGCTCAGAAGCAGACACCCCAGAAGATTCCTGGAGTAATGGCCTCATCTAGCTGTGTGCTTATCTGTGCTTAATCATCTCTAGGGCATAAGGAAGACTTCCAGATCGAGGCCAGAAAAAGTTAATTTTAGGATTTTCCTAAAAAGACTTAGATATAATTATTCTCAGGAGAAGATATAAAATGAATCACATTTTAGAAAGTCCCAAGAATGCAATGCAGAGAGACTAAACCCCAGAAGTTAGAGACAGAAGGACAGTGACAGCAGCCTTGGGCACAGCTGTGCGGGATCCGTCTTAAGCATGTGTGCTGGCTTCCTGATTCTCACCGTTTCCAGTGGCCATGGCTGTGTCAGCAGAGCCATACCGCCTTAAGTTGCACTATTGTGATCATTCCTGGAAGGGCCAGCTCACAGCTCAGGAACAGGAGGGGAACATACTGCCTTCTCAGAGAGGCTTCTGCTGCCTCTGCTTTGGAGGGAACATCTTTTACTTTTGTTAACTTGGAATGTAGAGGAGACTCAAAGAAAGACTATGCTTTGAACCATCCCATAATGCCAGCAGCAGTTAGGCTAAGGCAAACTCTGGCTGCCCTTTTCCTTACCCTGAGTGTTACAAACACCTTGATGAACAGGTCTTAAGATACACCAAGATTTGATATGGGTTCTGTGGCGTTCATGTTCCTTGGGGATGTGGTAAATGCTTGCCTTATAGCCACACTGTATATATTTTATATGGGTTCTGTGACTTTCATCCTCTTTAAGGTTTTTATAAATACAGGTAGCCACATTGTATATATTTTAGCGCACCATGTTGCATTGTATATATTTTGGGGTACCATGTAACATTTTAGTGCTTTTGAACAATTTTAGTAATCAGTTCAAGGTGATTTTCTTTTCACCCCAGACATTTTGTTGATTATTTTTGATTTAAGGTTGGTTGTATTTAAAAATGTTTGAAGTAGAAAGTCTTAGAATCATCTGCTTGAGGAAATTAATTAGGATAAGTTAGATTATGAATATTAGAGAACTCATAAATCTTTGTCTCTCACACATACACAAAGAGAGAGAGAGAGAGAGAGAGAGAGAGAGAGAGAGAGAGAGTGTGAGACAGAGCTACATTAGCTAATAGTAAACTAAAATTTCTTCTCCAAGAAACTTTTTTGTCCACATCACTTCACGATATGAGCCAAAAATGTTTGGTCCATGTCATTGTGGCATCACACTTTTTCTCTTCAGGAATGGCTTTACTGTACTATAATTATCATTATTGCTTCACCAATGCACAGTATGGGTATATTCAGAGGTGTGCAAGCATATTTCCATCACCTACTCTGCTTACTTAAACCCAGACATGCTTTCCCACAGCTTCTCTTGGTCATTTCAGTGTGGGGGAGGGACAGGATGGTATACTGCCTGTAGAAGGAGTGCTTAGGGTAATCTTTAAAGCCGGTTCTTTTCTTCCAACATGCTAGGGCAGAAGCTCTCCTGTAGTTTCCACCATGCTGGTAACTATCTGGCCCACCAGCTTCCTGCTTAGTCCTGTAGGTGGGATTGCAAAAGTTTGCCTCAGTGTTCCCCTTTCTGTGCAGTTCTTGGGCTAGAACTCAGATCATCAGTCATGTGCAGATAGCGCTGTTACCTGCAGAGACATCCTGCAGGACCCTGGATAGATTTCAGAGCCCTTTTTTGGGTGTGTGGTTTAGAGGATCAGATCCAGAGCCTGGCATATGTTAGGCAAGTGCTCTGCCAGCCCTGTGGGATTATAATGTAGAAGCATTTCAGCTACAAATAGGGTAACTTGACTTCTTCCTTTCCTGTTTATAGCTTTTTTTATTTTTTTGTCTCTTGTCTTATTTCTCTGAGGACTCAAGCCCTGCATTAAATACCAGGTAGAAGAATGGCCACTCTCAGCTCAGTCCTGCTGTTAGAGGGACTAATTTTCATTATTCCCCTTTTAGCATAATGCTGCTGATAGGATTATCACAAGAGCCTGTACAATGTGCAGGTGTGAGCTCTCTGTTTCTGGTTTGTTCACGGATTTAATCAAGAATGGGGTTAGTTTGACAATGGCTTCCTCCATCTATCGATGTTGATACAGTCATTCTTATCATGTGATGTGCTGAACTTCTTTTACTAATTTGTACATGTTGTAACATAACTTATTGTTCAATCGCCATGTGTTTCTGTAGTTTCTCTTGCTGTTGGCTTTTAAACTTTGATTCCATTATGCTCTGATAGGATGCAAGAAATTAGCTTTTTGATTTGTTAAAATTTGCTTTACAGCTTAAGATGTGATCAGTTTTGTCAAACACCCACGAGCTCCTGAGGAGAATGTGACTTTTATGCTAACTGTATAGAGTATTCAGTAGGCGTCTTTTGAGCCCATGTGGTCTATGGCACAGTAAACTTACCTCTGAAGTTTACTGATGGGGGAGGTCTGGGTAGTCTGTTGATATGTGCGGATCTGAAGGCAACCACTGTGCTCACTTTGTCATCACATAAACTAAAACTGTAACAATCCAGAGAAGATTAGCGTGGCCCTGTGCAAGGATGACACATAAATTCGTGAAGTGTTCTGTATTTTGTAACACAGTTGATGTGATGGGGGAAGGGTGTGCCTTAGGAGAGTGGGAGGGAAGTAAATACAAGAGAAGAGAAGTGGGCAAAATAGCAATATGGATGGATGAAAGCCACAAGGAAGCATACTATTAACTACTCACCTAAATTAATAGAATCTATAGAGCACACAGAGGCAGATGGACATACACCTTTTAATGAACCTTTCTCATCTAGGCTGATGGAGCTCCCTCCAAGATCCAAAGACCACCTAAGAAACACAAAACAAGCAGCAGATATGACAAACCCTGGTTTGAATTGTAGGCCAGGGCTGTCCAAGAAACTCCTAGAACATACAGCCTATTGCTACTGTGCTTG
This sequence comes from Rhombomys opimus, assembly GCA_010120015.1. Lineage (NCBI taxonomy): Eukaryota > Metazoa > Chordata > Mammalia > Rodentia > Muridae > Rhombomys > Rhombomys opimus. Next base: position 5,158,899 of record REGO01000056.1, on the reverse strand, counting down.
GTTATCTGCCAAGCTGAAGACACCATGCATTTCAGAAACAGGACTCAGAGGCTCCTGAGCTAGAACTGACTTGAATGCCCACTCCCTGAGGATTAGCTTTTCTGGTACCAGGAGGCACCACGCAACACTCCAAAGGAGAGAGGCAACCAACAGTCCCAACAAGCTTTGGCACTCATGAACCATATCAATGAGTGATGATAACCTGTAGGACAGTCCTGTGCATGCAGTAATGGCAAACAAACCTTGGTAGCAACCAACAGCTCTCTAATTGGGCTTTAGTCCTGCTCAACAATGGGCATAGCATGGTCGGTCCTGGAAACCTAGATAACTAACCAGTGCTAGTGAAGTCATGGTTATTGGAGGAGACTCTATGATTGCTAATTAACTACTGAAGCTTGATCTTTAACACCACCTTATAAATATTTGTCCTTAAACCATAGAGAAGTGTAATTGTCACCCCTCATCAAGAAAACTTGATTTTGCAGCAGATAGAGACTTTTACAGAAAACCACAAACCACAATTAAAATGCAGTTTTGGAGCCCAGTTGCAATGGATGAATCCACAGTCACTTGCCTAAGGCTCAGGGAACACTGTGGAAGATGGAGCAGCAGATTCTAAGAGCCAGGGGAGAAAGGATTTGCTGTGAGATTGTGACTCCAGAGACATCAGAATCTACACCCATTAAGTTTCATCAATGTGGCTGCCCACATGTGAGCTGAAGAAGCAGGACAGCAACGGGCATGCCAAGCTGCGCAAAGAAAGGTCGAGGAGACCTCACCCTACACAAAGAACTACAGGCCTCTGAGTAAAGCTGGGAGTGGAGAAATGGTCTCTTACAAAAAGAGCACACCAGTTGGTTAACCAGTGCCAAATGGGCAGCTGTGAAAACACACATACAAGTGACATTATAGGGACTCAACAGGATATATTTGAAAATATTCATGTCTATATATATATATTAAAGCATATCTATGTACCTATATAAATATCTATAATAACAGTTTAGAAAAAAAAAAGAGGCCACTAATTTGAAGTAAATTAGGGAGGGCTAATTGGGAGGATTTGGAACAAGAAAAGGGAAAAATAGATGTTGTAATTAAAATAAAATCTCCAAAATAATCAACAACAATAACAAAAGAAGTCAGCAAAGGAATAGTTGGTAAAGTTGGAAGACTGACATTACCTAAGAGCACAGTTGTTAATAAAATGGTGAGACATCAAATCTTAAAGCATGGAGAAATATCAAAATTGCTATCACTGGATGTGGAATATGTTCCTTTTTACTATGAGAATCTGAACATTATAGAAGATTTTAAAGCAAAACTTTTGGGGATGGCAGCTACCAATGCACAAACAAGAAACAGGAACCAGTAAACCTGAACCACAACCATTTCCTTCCAGAAAGCAGCAAGTCACTGCTGCTTCATGGGGCCCTCAGAGTCAGAGACCTTGGTTTGATGGCATTTGTCTGCCTAATCAGGTCACAAGCCTGCAAGTTTAGGAAGTGAGCTTTGTTCATTTTAGCTGTCTCTAAGAAAAGTAGCAGAGCCCAGGGAACGCACAGTCCCCTGAGCATCCAGACCTTTTCTCTCACTGAACGGGAGCTCACTCGCTGAGTGTCATCCATGCTAAACACTCAGGAAGGATAGTTCACACATCTCATGGTCCTATTTCTCATGGCAGATTGTTCTAATTAGTAATATGTAGTTAACTTTATTTTTTCTACCTTCGGCTGGCTATGTGCCTTGTCAGGTATGACCACAGCTATTCCAGCTGGCTTTTCGAGTCTGTTTGCTTAAAATGTCATTTTCTTTTTTTTTCTCAAATTTTTTATTTAACTTTTATTAATTACACTTTATTCCTTTTGTATCCCCCCATAAGCCCCTCCCTCCTCCCCTCCCGGTCTCATCCTCCTCCCCTTTCTGCATGCATGCCTCTCCCCAAGTCCACTGATAGGGGAGGTCCTCCTCTCCTTCTTTCTGATTTTTTTTTTGTTGTTGTTGTTCTTCTCAATGCAGTTTATTCAGG
>REGO01000056.1:5135380-5147729 GCA_010120015.1 Rhombomys opimus | reverse complement strand
TGTGCGTTCAGATGAAGGTTTTGCTCTCTGTTTACTTTTCACCAGAGCACTGTATCTTAGCACCTGGACAGAAAACTAAGGTATTCTTCCACCCTCACTCCCTGATTTCTTATATTCTGTGGATGTTCTCTTCCAGTTCTCAGGTTAGGTTTAGAGGTACAGCCTGGGGCAAGAGCAACAAGAAAAGGACAGAGTGACTCCTGTGGGGGCTCATGCAGGCTCAGGAAGGGCAGGACATGAATGATGAGCTTCTCCCGAATATGGAACAGCTAACTAGTTTCTAGCTGACATGCTAAGAAGACTATGATATAATACTTGATCCCTGCATACTTAATTATTCTTCATGCTTTAAAAGATGACATTAGGTCACCTTAAAAATGCCATTATTAACTATCAAAACGAATAAAATCCTGATACTCACAGCTCTGCCAGGTCAGTACCCATTCCCATTCTCCAAATGCCCTTTATCATTACATTGTTGATAGAACTTGAGCCGTTTAACTTACTGTGAGCTTAGGGTTTCTAAATATCAGGCTGTTTCCCTCTTTTTGTGTCCCTGAAGCCTTCCTGCCTCTCACACTAAAGGTGTCTCCTTGAGAGATTGTACATATGTGTGTGGTGAGCAGACCTTTGGAGCTGTGGATGGAAACAGGCTCCCTGGAGTGTAATTCCCTTGCTTTACTCCTGTGGTGGGCCTTTCTTAGAACAAGGAGTAGGAGCCCGGCCCTGAGTGATGATTCCTGAGACACTTCTCCAAAGTCTCCTATGAGATGCTTGTCTTGGTGGGAAGACTAACAAAAACCTGTAGTTTACCACACTTTCTCTTTTCCTGAGCAATGGAATTGTGTTTGCTTTGGCTCTATTTATAACTTGGTTTTACATTTTCCATAAGGTACGTTGTTTTGCTATGTTTGAAACAATCATCAGTCATTGTCCTAAGCTGCTTACTTGGCTTTTTAGGTACAAGACATGGGTACAGAGTTTAAGCCTCAGAATTGTTCCCTGTCTCCCTTTCCCCCTCAACCTGCCTAGTCCATCTAACATTACACTTATAAAATGACTGTGGCAGTTTGACCTTTTGCATTTGTCCACGAGTATGAGTCCAGAAATCTGTGATGCCATACAGTGCAAATAATGTGTATTCGAAAATCTTAAGGAATTTGAAAATGTCCTAAGAAGGCAATGTGAACTTTTCACTTTGGAATTCATCGTGAAAGCAGTGTGTATGTGTGTGTGTGTGTGTGTGTGTGTGTGTGTGTGTGTATGTATGTATGTATGTATGTGTGTCGTTCTGTGAGTGTGTTAACTCAGGAGCCTAGAATATGTGCCTTCCTAAGGAACAAATGTTATCTGTTCTCAACACGGGCATCATGACAAGTTTGACCTGAGCCTCATTCTCCTCTCTTGGTAAGAGAAGCCTCCTCATTCTCTTCGATGCCCACGTTTTTTCCCTTTGGGAGAATGACCTAAGAGAACCTTTTCTTGATGGAACAGGGTCCTTCACCAATGACAGTGACTGTGGTTGTTCTTGGTGGTAACAATGGTCAATGGTGCTTCAGCCTAGATCTAAAGAGCTCAGGAAGAGAACCAGCATCGCAGTAGAGCTGGTCGCTGACCATCCCATTTTGTTCCTGGATGAACCCACCACCGGCATGGACTTGACTACAGTGTTCAATGTCATCTCAGTCCTCAGTAGGTAAGAGCTACAGTGACGTCCTGTTTTTATTTACTTAATACCTGGTCACTTGTGTGTGTGGTTCAGGAGACTCAGAAGTGAGCTATAGAATCCATCCTTGTTTATCAGTGGGAACTTTAGTTAACAAAGAAATGGCTTCAAGAATAGTGAGACAGGTGGTAAAGGAGGAATACTGCTTTAAGTAGCACGTCCCTGACACCCTCATTCATGTGACAAGTGAGCTGTGGCCGAGAGGCAGAGATCCAGACAGAGAGGTAGCCGCAGTGAAAGTGCGTTTGCTCTGAGGCAAAGCGTGTTTGCTGTGTTTGGAACATTATAGAGACAGGGAAGACTAGAGCCTGGTGGCCTGAGGAGAAGGAAGATGTCAGGAGCACTGCTGCAGATACCAGAGCCTGGGTGACTTGACAGAAGTCATGTTTCTTATAGTTCTGGGTCCTGGAAGCCAGATATTACGGTGGCCACAAGCTGTGTCTATTGAGGCCCGTCCACTGAGCTTGGGTGGTGCCTCCTCCCTCTGCATGTGTCTGTGCCCTGATCTCTTATGACACCACTTAGCTTAGGACACAGTTGTGGTGGCATTTAAATGTGATTACCTTTTAAAGACTCTGTCTGCAGTCCTGGCTGCATTCTCAGTTCTTCGATTGAGGTCTTCCAAGCCCTCCACATTCACAACTGAAGTGTGTGTATGGGTTTGGATGGAGAGTCCTAGGTCCCTCAGGCCACAGTGAGTAAGAAGGTTTCCCTGAGGCCGGGCATGCAGGAGGTTAGCTGTAGAGGAGAGCAGTCATGGTGGAGGTGCACAGGGCACCCTGGGGATGAGGAGATGTGGGCAGCAGGCTGAGATGAGGGGGTGCCTCAGCTGGGAGCTGGCAGGATGCACATGGGCTTCCTAGACAATAAACAGCATTAGCTCAGGGATTAGGCCTGGATGTGGTGCTGAGGGAATGGTTTCTGAGGTGTGGCTCCTGAACCCTGAGAAGAATGAAGGAAGGGAAGCAGCATCTCCTTCCCTTAAGAAAGAAGGCTGCCGCTGAGATATTTGTAGAGAAAAGGTGTAACCATCAGGTTTTATACATTTTAAAAATTATTAAGAGTTTCAGACTGACTGAATAACCCCAAGAACCACATAAGTCTAGACTCCTGCTGTTGGCCTTTGCTGCGCTGTCTTTCCTGCCTGCCCTGTGTTCTCTGTTCTGACATCACGGTCCATCACCCTAAATAGTCCTGCCTGTAGCTCCAGGAACCAAGAGGCTCCCAGTGGACCTTCCCAGTGTGGAGGTCAGCAAGCAGGGCCTGTCACCTCCCTGTCAGTGGTCAGCACTTCCTGTCTGTCCCCTTCCTGTCTGCTTCAAGATACTCTAAAATGGAGTTCTGTCAGTTTCCAGTGTGGAGCGCTTCTCTGCCCTGCTTCTCATGCCATTGTTAGTCTTAGTGCATGGGGTCATGCTAAGTGTGATTTACCCCAGTGTTCTGGGAGCAGACTCAGGCCCTGACATGCTGTGTTCCCCTTGGTCTCCAACACAGCTGGCAGTGTATAGGACTATTTTTAAAAATTCATGGTAGGAACATTTTTTAAATGTTTTCACATTGATTGGTTGATTGAGTGTTTGTGTGTGTGTGTGTGTGTGTGTGTGTGTGTGTGTGTGCATGCGCCCATATGTCTGTCTGCATGTGTTTAGCATGCATGTACGGCTCAGAGGACAGCTTAGGGAGCTGGTGTCTCTTTCTACTGAGTGGGTTCTGGGGACTGATCTCAGGTCTTCACACTTGGCAGCAAGCGTCTTTACCCACTGAGCCATCCTGCTTGCCTACATGAATCTTGGCCATCTAATCATGCTGGTTGGTGGTTGCTGGATTCTTGATATAAAATTATAATTTTTTATTTTGTTATTTATTGATCATCTGTCATGGAGAACAGTGGCCTATTAAGCCCTTATTCTGTTCCTCATCTTGTCTCTACCATCTAGTTTCCGTGTGAGCTGGTAACTTCTGCTCTTGTTTTAATTACTTCCCAAGCAGACATGGCATTCTGTGTGGTTTCTCTCCTCAACTCCCATTTTGCACAATGGGCTGTAACATGCAATTCCTCATTTTTCCAAGTAGTAAATCAATCCTGGAGCTAATAGAAGGCCATTCACGGTGAGGGTTTTTTATATTTTTATCTGTTTTTTTAAGAATTTCACACAATATATTTTAGTCCTATTTTTTCCTTCAACAAGAATTAATATTTTTAAAGTAATACTTTTTAAACAAAATATTTGACTAGGGCTGGAGAGATGGGTGAGCAGTTAGGAACACTGGCTGCTCTTCCAGAGGACTCAGGTTCAATTCCCAGCACCTGCATGGAGGCTCACAGCATCTGTTCCACAGATCCAGGGAATCTAATTCATACCTGTAACCTCCAAGTGCACAGGAACACATGTGGTGCTCAGACATACATTCAGGCCAAACACCCATACACAAAAAGTACAGTAAATAAGTATATTTTAAAATTCATTTTTAAGATAAAATTTTACTTTCCTTAAAAAAAAAATCACCTTCTCTTTCTCTATTGTGAGGACTGCCAGGGTTGCAAAGTGCAGCTGTGAGAGGAGGTCCTGATGCCACTCAGGGCCAGTTCTGGGCCTTGCTTTGAGGAAGGCTCTAATCCCCTCTGCTCTGCCTCCATCTGCCAAATGTTCTGGCTTTCCCTGCTCCACTTTGCTCTTCTAGTGGTCTCTTTGATCAATTTAATTACATACCAGCTATTTCTCTTTCTCCTTGTACTTGTCTTTTTTATTCTTTCTCCCCTTGTCTCCTCTTCACCCTGATCCTCCCTTACTCAAGCACATACAGGTGTGCTCCATCACCTGTAGCAGTGAGCTCCAGTAGCTTCTGGAGGGGACATTTTGTACTTCCTGCTGTGTGCAGCTGTTCTCTTCTTAGATGGTCGTGATCTGTATTACCCTCCCATATGACAGGAGGCTCTTTTGCTTACAGGGAATCTTGGTCTAATTCTAACCGACCTGTGTTGCTGTTCCTCTGTGGCCTGGTTGTCTTTGAAGCTGTCTTCCTCTAGACAGACTGCTACCTCATAGCATCTACTTAGGAGAGGCTTTTCTTCAAGTTTCATGGATTTATTATTTTGCTATGGAGATCAGGCTGAGCTCATTTTCTTTCTAAATGCTAGAATTCAAGGTGCACACTGCCAATCACAGATATTTAGGTCTCTTTTTTACTTTTCATCCTTTCCTCCTTCCCTCTCTTCTTCCTTTCTTCCTTTGAGGAGGAAGCTCCCTTTCTGTCCTTTTTTCTTTCTTCTTTCCTTCCTTTTTTTTCTTTCCTTCCTTTCTTACTTTCACTCTCTTTTTTAAACGAAGTCTTATGTGATCTAGGCTATCTTCCTGGTTGCTGGGAGTATACGGATATGCCACCATACCCAGCATTTGTGAAAATGTTTAATAGCAGAGTTAAACACTATTTCGGCTATTGGTTCTCCTATAGACTCTCTGAAATCCTGCTTCAGTTTTCCCTGTTATGGAATTAAACCAGTGATCAAATCCCAGCTTTGCCCCTCTCTAGCTGTGACCCCTTGGCCTGTTGCTTGGCATTCTGAGGCTCATCCTCAGTAAGGGGAAATTACATTACAATTGACTATGCTGATCTCATTAAAGTTAAGATGAGGTTATAGCTGATGCATTCAGCAGGGAGATCAAGTGGTTAGTCATGTGACTCATATTATCAGAACAATGAAAACTACTTCCTCAAGAAGCAGAAACTCTGTGTGACCAGAGGGAATTGAGTCACAGTTTTAACATTTGTTCTGTCATTGGTTCTCAGGCTTGGGTGAGCCTGCAGATCACCTGGGCTGCCTGGTAGTGATCCAGTTCACAGTCTGAGATCCACACTGCCCAGGGATCTATGCTGTCAATCAAACTCGTGTGGACTCTGGACCACTCACAGCTCACACTTTAAGAATCATTGTCTTTTAAATAGAAGCTTGGAGCTTGGTTTCTCTCTCAGGTGCACAAAACAAGTGAGATGAGCTGTTTATTAGAGAAATTCAAGTTGAAATGGGAACAGAGAGGATAACTTCAGAAATAAAATATTTTGTTTAAAATTTCAAGGTTTCGATGTCCAGCACTAAAGATGTTTCCCCCTTTGAATTTAGTGTGTCGAAGAAGGGACGGACAATCATCTTCTCCATCAGTCGGCCTTGGCCCTCTAGCTTCATAAAGTTCGACAGCCTCACCTTAGTAGCCTCAGGAAAAGTCATGTTTCACGGGCCAGCGAAGAGTGTTTTGGAGTACTTCAAATCCCCAGGTCTGTTGGCTCTGCTCTGAGAGTTCCTTCATCCACAGGGTCTCTGTAGAGAACAGGGGTCATCACGGCTGCTGTCTGACCCAGTGCACACTCACTGTGTTTGGGTTTCTCCTCTGTAGATACCTTTGGTTGATTTGGTGACAGACTTTGACTAGTTTTACAGTCCTGTTTGTTGTAAGGTTTCCTGTCTTTCTCCTGTCCTGTATCCATGCCTGTGTTTGAGCGTTTTTTCTGAGCCCAGTGTTCCGCTTTCCAGTTGTGGTGACCCTCTTAGCTGATGTGCTGGCCTCAGGGGCAGTTATCCATCATTGGAGCAGCGTTGGGAAGGTCCAGCATCATGTCATTGTTGCTCATGTAGATGGTGGTTTTCAGTTTTCCCCTACAGTGTAATCTGAAGCTGAGAAGTGGGAGATGTCACTTAATTAGTGACACCTTTGCATTTCAGGTTCTGGCTGTGCTTGGGGCTAGAGAGACTTAAGTCTGGCTGCATATTTTTATCTCCCTGTTTTCTTTAGAGTCAGATTGGATGATGAAATATTTTTCAATGTTCATGCAGTCAGCTTCATCTTTTAGCAAATGAATACAGTTATGGAGGGTTTTCTTTGACTCCAAATATAGGTTTAGATATATGTTGCCCAGTACTCTTTGTTTGTTTTTGGTTAAACTTTGTCATTTAAAAATGTCCAAACATTTGTGAGTTTGTAGAGTCCTATAAAAATTTAGGCCAAGTTTAAATGATTGTTTCACAGGAAGAGATCACATAGGTATATATATCATACACATAGCATATGTATATATTCACATATGTAAATGTACATACATATAATTACATATATATATATATATATATGACAGGAAACCGAGATTGCTGAACCACTTTTAGTGTGTAAAATATCAAAGGATCAATTAGTGATGGGAAGAGCAGGAAGAGGAAGAAGTTACATTCTGTCTTCCTTCTCGTCCCCCACTCTCTGAAAGAGGGTCCTCAGGTGTGTGAATTTGTACTGTCTCCTTTGTAGCTTACACATATGACTACAACAAGGATACTCCTGTAGACTCATACCTGGACTACCTTATTAGAGGTCCATTTGCCATCGACACAGAGGAGGATGGACATGAAGGTATGTTGATTTTCTAGAGTCACAGATATTTGCCTAACCCTTTTCATTAAAATGCAACAATGTTGTTCATTAGAATATAAGTATTTTATGTTCCTTCAATGTCCTAAAATTAGGTAATAGACTTTCCTTGGTGTTAGTGCTGGGTGGTTTCTATGTAATTCATGAAAGATCATTCATATTATTTTGTCAAAAGGGAAATTTCTGTTAGAAAGTGAATGCACTCATTGTTTGTCATATTGTTCTTTCTATTGTTTTTGATAGGATTTGCTCATGTAGCCAGCCTGACCTTGAATGTATGCTCTTTCTACCTCACCTCACAAGGACAGGCATTGCAGAGGATGAAGGCTAGTTTTATGTCAATTTGACACAAGCTAAAGTCATCTGAGAGGAGGGAAACTCAGTTAAGAAAAATGGATCTATAAGATGGGGTTATAGAGAAGCATGTAGGGCATTTTCCTGGTTAGGGACTGATGAGGGAGGGCCTAGTCTTGAGAGCTGACTCTGCTGGTCTGGGAGCAGGTGAGCCTGCCAAGTCCAGGAGAGCAGGAGAGGTGACCCTGGCTCTTGCTGGCTGTAGCATTGGGGAACTAGCCAGGGCGGTGCTGGAGAGCTCCCCCTGGTGGTGTGGGTATGGAGGAGCTGGCAGACTGACCAGCTCAGCTACCACTGAGGCCCAGAACCAGGGTTTGAGTTGGCCCACCCCAACATGTACCCATATGTGAACTGCTGGAGTGTGTGAAGGAGCCAGCCCTGCAGATCCAGAACTGCAGGATCTCCATGACATAGGACAACTGGACATCCCAGAACTTCCTGTGAGGCTCCAGTGTTGATAGTGTAGCAGGACCCAGAGGCCTCAAAACAGACCAGAGACTCATTGCCATGAACATTAACAAGTAAAGATATGTGGGCGAAAGGCCAAACTCTGAGACACACTAACACTCTACAGCTTTAAAAAACAAGAAAGAAACTTGGTACTTTGTACATTCACATATACATTTGCATGTGGCAGAAAGCAGGCACCAGACCTTTATATTAAGTATAGATCCACATGGGAATGAAGCCAATGTTAAGACTTAGGATCCAGAAGGGAAAAGGCCTTTCAGGTTGCTGTATCCCTGGGATAATGACAGTAGCCAGGTCAGTTAAGGATGCTTTTCTTATGTGGGAAGGAATTACACAGCAGCAAAGGTTTTACTCTCAAAACTTGTTGGGCTGAGGACTTAGCTCAGCTGGAGAATGCTTGCCTAGTGATCTCAAAGCCTTGAGTTTGGTTCCTGGCACTAAATACCTGGGTGTGAAGGTGTTTGCCTGCAATCAAAGCACTTGCCAAATAGAAACAGGAGGACAGGGGAAGTTCAAGGCCACCCTTTGTCAAAGCCAGGTTTGAGGAGTCCGGGGTCGGGGAGGGGAAAACTGAGGCAGGTGGAAGCAGCATTGGCCATTTGGGGTCAGTCACACTGGTGAATGTTGCCTTTTTCTCTTTTTGGGGTCAGTCTGTGACTGACATCTCTATCTCATGCTCTGTATCTAGATTCCAAAGCCTCTTAAAATTGGAGACTGCAGGAGGCAGCCAGTAAGGACAGAAGAGAGAGGGAGATAAAGTTTCCTCTCTGCTGCTCAGGACAGGCAGGTCTGCTACTGACAGGAAAGCCTAAGCTGACCACTTTTTCCCTGCAGCCAGAGCTGCAAAAATCTAGTAAGAGTAGGAGAGTAAGCAGTAAGAGGCTTCTAGCCAGCAACTGCAGGGAACTGTAAAAGGCTCTCTTTGATCTGTGGATAGGCCTCTTGTGTAAAGTATGCCTGCTGATGGTGGAGCACTGAGTCTGTTAACTTACCTGTGAGTCTATAGGGGAATAAGCAATAAGAGATAAAACATAGACCACACACACACACACACACACACACACACACACACACACATTCAATGGATGAGGCAACAACTTTATTGTCCTGGTTACACTTATTACACCCTGAGCAAAAGCTGTGTACCTCAGAGAAAGAATTACCTCACGGTCAAAACCATCATGACAGGAAGGCTTTTAGTGGTTGCTTGTTTTGGTACTAAGGTAAACAGTTCTTCATCTAGTTTTACATCTCAAGATACAAAGTAAATTTAGAATGACAGTGTTTTACAACATAAGCTGACAAGGTATAAGGAATTACAAGGAAACAGTTTGTAACTTTTGATACTAAGTTTTGTACTTAATTTAGAAATTTCTTGGTATTCGTATTACATTCTGGGTTCGTGAGAAGTTCACACCAACTTTCCTGTATTTATTGTGCAGTCCAGGATTCCTGTTATCTCTAGAATGAACGCTTATCTGAAGCCACAAGCCTGTCTCCTAGTGAGGCATCTAGAGGTCTACAAAAGTATTTACTGCAGCTGCAAACTTTCTATTGACTATTTAACTTCTTAAATAATGAAGTTGTTTCAGTTCAAATCAAGAATTCCATAATCAGGAATTAGTTCTTCTGAACAGTGTCAAGATCTTATAATAGTTTAGTTCAGTCAGAGTGGGCAAATACACAGAAATTGAGGATTCACCCCATGCCAGAGTTTTGAGAGATAGAGCAGCACAGAAAGGAAGAAGGGGTGTCAGCGGCTGGAAGCAATTGTGGGGGTGCATCACAGTACTGACCTTGCAGAACACTGGACTACCTTCCAGAAAGCCCCATGCTTACTGAACTTCCTTGAGACCCTGGCTCTCTGCAAGCCTTTACTACATACAACTTTGAGGCCAGTCTGGTTTACATTAGACTTTGTCTCAAAGAAAATCAATAGATATTTTATGGGTTATTTATGAAAAGTTAAATTGTCGTCTGCTAACTGTTTTTTTTTTTTTTGTCTTTATCTGCTTTTTATCCAATGTTGATGAACATGAAGAGTTTTTAGAGAAGTATCATCAAGTCACAGAAAAATTAGGCAGAATGTATATCCGCTCCTCATTCTACAGTGAAACAAGAATGGAACTGGATCGAGTCCTAGGGGAGCAGCAGGTGGAGATGAGCTCAGCCTTGGAGGTCTCATGTGTCACCCCCTTCTGGCATCAACTCATGTGGATTATACGTCATTCTTTCAAAAATGCCAAGGGTTTTCTAAGGGTCACTATGACTAAGGTAATCTGATGGATTATTCTAATTGTATTGTGAAAACTCAAGTGTAAGCAATTTGTTTCTGAGTCTGTCTACTTCTTTTAGGCCCAGCAAGAGCCTGATAGGCTCAGCAGAAGCCTAATTACTGCAGGGGCAACTGAAGTAAACTCTGTATTGATGCAAATGCAAGAGGTTTATTCAGGCCATTGCCAGATGGGGCTAGCTCTGCAATGAAGCCAGAGTCAGCACCAAGTCTGGAAAGCCTTGGGTTTTTAAAGGAAAAAGTGTGGGGAGAGGGGATTACAGGTATGACAGCATGGGAGAAGATATAGGGTTTATTTTGGGCACCAGGTCCAGTCAGTTTTTTTCTTATGACATCTGAAGGTTATCTGATCTTTCCTGATTCATGCAGATGCAGCTACTGTTAAAGGTGAGAAAATGATTAGTACATCCTGTGGTCTGACTAGGCCATTGTTAAAGGTGGGAAAAGCAATTTGCTCATCCTGTGGTTGCTCTGAGAAGCAGGCTACATGCCTTTAGTCAAAAGGTCAGGGGTTATTTGGGAGGGGAATTAGGACCATCTGGATCCCCTGTTACACAACGTTATTTTCTTCTGTAACCAGGTGGAGGTCTTTGCTTGTTCATTTCCTTATCTCTATCTGTGCAGATGGCTAGGGTCAGGACGGGCTGCTACATTCTCCTGTTCTCTGGAAAAGTACTGATAGACTTTAGTTTGACATGGGCCTATAATTCAAAAATATAGGTTTCATGACAATTAAAAGAAATAGAGGTTATAGGGTTAGTCTGATTCTTTCACTTCAGAGTCACACTTACCTTCTGCTACCTTCCATGCATTTGTCATCCCTACTCTGCTTGGCACACAGAAATATTCAGGAAAGCAAGGAGGACATGATTAACTTCTTACTTACAGAATGGGTTGCTAATCTTTTTTTTTTTTATTTTGAGGAACTGTTATGACTAATCCAAGTAGGACTTTTTATCCAGGCACACCTGGTGTTATGCCCAGCAAGAGCCTAAATATAAGAAGGCATGAAGAGAACCCAGGAAACTAATCATCCATATATGCAAAATTGCAAGAGGTTCATTTTGACCATTACGCAATGGGTTTATCCCTGCTGGTCAGCAAGGAGTGGCACTGGGAGACAAAGACCTTAGGTTTTTAAAAGACAAGGCACAGGGAATTCTAGGGGTTGCCTTCTTGGCAATTCATGATTGGATGAGGTATTTAACTTTTAAAATAATTGGTTGGTTCTGGTCACCCTTAGGTCCAGTCAGCCCTGTCATAAATATCTGATCTTCAAGTCAGTTTGGAATTTCCTGCCATATGATTTATAGCCACAGTTAAAGGTGGGAGAATGATTAACTCATCCCGTGTCTGTTCTGAGGAGTGGGGGTTACAGGCTTTGGATCAAAGGTCAGGAGAAGGATTGGGGCCATTTGGCCCATTTCCAAACAATGCTCATCTCACAGGCACCAGCCGGTGCTTTTTTTCTCCATTTAGTAGAGATCTCTGCTTGTTCTCTTCCTTATCTATGCCCTCACAGATGGCTAATGTCAGGAACTTTTACACTCCTCAGCTCTCTGGAGAAGCACTAAGAGGCTTTAATTAACATGGGCCTAAAACTTGAAAATATAAGTTACAAGGCAATTAAAGAAACATAGGTTACAAAGTTAGTCTGATTCTTTCACTGGAAGTTCCTCAAACTTCACTACTTTTATTCACCAATTCTCCCTCCAAGTTCAAAGTACAGGGCTGAGCAAAGTGAGTAAAAAGGCTATTTTCCTGATATAATGTTCCTTTATGTGGATATGTGGTAACTGAGTAAATGGATAAAATTTGCAGCATGTCAGATGAAAAAGGGACTTTGGAGAAAGTTTAAGTAGAGAAGGGGCAGGGATGATAGAAGAAGAGGGAAGGGAGGGAAGGGGGCTGATCTGTAGCTGAAATTAGGGGCAGGAGACAGTGTCATTGAGCACCTCTGTGGGAGCCTGTGCATCTGCTGCCTGAGGGGTGAGTCTGCTGAAGATGCTGTGCCCTGAGGCTGCTGTTGAAAGCTGTAGCTACACAAAGAATGCAGGTGGACTTAACCAGGGTCTTCCCTATTAGCTGCTGGGA